>QXTE01000041.1:8044380-8118469 GCA_003942145.1 Platysternon megacephalum
AAGGAGAAGTTTTTCAGTTAAAGTTACTGTTTCTGAATTTAGACAAATACATTTTGTGTCATTAGTCCATCCTAGTTCATAGGTTGAGCTGGATAGTGTTCACTTCTACAGTAGAGAAAGAATTCCCTCACCCACAGTGCAGGAATTACTGGGCGATATTCTATGGCTTGTGTTATGCAGGTGGTTAGACTAGATGATCATAGTGATCATTTCTGGCCTTAACATTTGTAACTCTATTTTAATTCTTGCATTTCTGGATAGGTGATGGAGGCAAAGAATTAAAAAACTCACTTATCTGTCAACCAAGTGTCTTTGTGAAAGTCATTTCACTTTAGTGTCTAAAATTTGAAAAAAAATGTAAAGTGAACCAGTAAGCACCAGCAGGTAAGAACCATAGACAATTTCAGGGCCTGCCTAAGATTGTCTAGGAGTCTTACCTGCTGGTGATTTCTACTTCTTTGCAGAACAATGTACACAGACTGAAATAATGTTTTGAGCAGTTTGATTACACTGTTTTTTGTTACACGATTTAATAATATGAGCCAGCAAGGTGAAATAAATGTAGAGATAAAACTTAACTCTACATTATTCACTTTTTAGACAAAAAAAGTGAAATGACTTTCACCAGGACATTTCCATGGCAGATCATAATAGTTTTTTAATTCTTTGTTCTAGGAATTTATGTTTCATTCGCTAGAATGCCGCTATTATAACATTGTATGCTCTATAACTTCTGGGAGCAGCCAAGGTCTAAAATCCATTTGCTACCCAATGGAGTGACTTGTATTTATTATTGAAGTCATTTCTCTTCAGCCCTCTACTTCTTTACAAAAGTTAGAGCTTTACAAATCCCAGTGCCTCAGACATTTTCCAAATCAGGTAGGCCAATCCTTTTCTACCATCTTAGACAGGAAGAACAGAATTATTCCATAGTCTCTCCTTAACATATTACTGCGCATGAAACATACTATCTTGGTATTACAAATATGTACAGAACCTAACACAATGGGGTCTGATTCATAATAGGGTTAGGAAAGAAAAAGATTAGGAAACTACTAGACACACCAGCATAACAAAAGGTACTCTATTAATTGGAGAAGGAATATTATACACCAGTTGTAGCCTGGAATTGAGAATTAGGAGTGGAAGGTTCTATGCCCGGCTCTTACACTTACTCACTGTTTTGCATCAGGCTGTTCATTTTTCTCTGCCTCAGATTTCCCATCTGCAAAAATTAGTACTATATTATAGTTAAACAATTTGAGTCTTCAAAAATCAAGGGCACATGTGTCATGTAATGCAAGCCTGCGGGCCAGAGCTTGTCCAAAACTCATTATACAGACCTGATTATCTGACCCTGAATATACCTCAATCAAGGATGTATTTGCTAAGGACTCTCTCAGTTAAGATGAGTAAAAAGGCTCTTTGTGTAAGAAAGGGGACACAGAAAGGCTGCTCATGAGTTAAAATATCCAAACACTTATTAGCAAAGAAAAACAACCTCCTCAGGTCTCTTCCAACACGAATCTTCTAGGATAAGCACATTCACAAAGTGTGAGAGCCTGGAGTGGCTCAAGACCATGAGTGCCTACCTCAGGGCAGACTGTCAGAAAACAGGGCAGAAACTTCAAACTGGTGATACTGTATGTTCTTTAATTAGATTTCACCAAGCCCGTGACAAGTGTAAACTCCTGGATCACTGTAACAGTCTTACCATGGAGTCACAGGCAGTCCTCTTAGACTCTCCTGTCTATCTTGAAACCCAGGCAAGCTGGACTTAGTGATAAAATGGTCACAATCACAAAATATTCAGGTTGCTTCCAGTCCCAGGAGATCATTCACTTATCCCAGATCAACTGGTACCCTAGACCAGGCACCAAAGACAGTGCCTGTAAAAGTTTTAGTAACTGGGGGGGTGGGNTTTTAGTAACTGGGGGGGCGGGGGGCGGAGTTATATAAAGGTTAAGGCAAGCAAACATTGCAACTTATTTGTGTTTATACCTTACTCCTTAGAGTGATAGAGTTGTAGTGATCTGTCAATTCAAAATGTCTTTCAGGGCAGACCAGGGGTAACCTCTGAAGATTTCTGACTTCAGTTGAGTGTTTCTGGCCCTGTGAGAGTTCAAACAGCAGCGAGATGGAAAATCTTCCCGTGTCTTGTATTTCCTTCACTCAGCCTCCAAGTCCATAAGACTAGCTTCCTTGCACACAGTAGCGGCGCCAGCTCTTCCGGCGCCCTAGGCGGCGGAAGGTCCCGCCCCCAAAATGCCGCCCCCAACAGCGGCGGCGGAAGGTCCCGCCCCCAAATTTCAACGGGCGGCGGGGGCGCAGGCACCCCCAAAATAGCAGCGCCCTAGGCGACCGCCTAGGGCGCCTAATGGGTTGCGCCGGCCCTGCTTGCACATAGCATTTCCAGAGTGGGATAGAGCCATTTACCAATCCTTTCTATTGGCAATGCTCCTTCATGGCCCATCTGACTTTGGTAGGTCTTCTGGATGGGCAGGAGGAAAAAGAGTCCTCCCATCTGAGTTCACATGTTTAGAGCAAACATTTTCAAAGTTATAAAGCAAAGTTTACATATTTCCTGACAGCATGGAATACAGACATTAGAAATAAGATTGTAAGTAGCTGCATTAATTAAACATTTTATAGACTCTAAACACATTCTTCTAACACTAATACTTATTTTGAACAACACTAACTGTCCCGGGGTCCATCCACTGCAGGTAGCACATCCTCCTGGCCACTCTTGGAATTAGCTCTTTCCAGCTCTGAGGCCCCCTGGTGCCACTCACTGCACACCGTGCCACTCTCTGCAACATAGTGTGCTCCCTTTCCATAGCTCTGCCTTCCAGCCAGGTTCCCATGTGTGTTTCCCTCTGCCAGGGGATGAAAGTTTTTCCTTACCAGCAGTCTTTCCATTCACTGCACATATGGTGCCACTTCCCCGGGGGGTGGTAGGGGAAGCCAGGCCCACCCTCTACTCCAGCTTACAGCTCAGGGACCCTCTGATTAGCAGCTGAGGTCTGTGCCATACTGGGAACTTACTGCCTTTCCCTGTTCCTTACTGCCTTTCCCTGAGATTTACCTAACCTTCTGGCTCTCCCCTTTCTCTGGGTTTGCCAGCCCTAGAACTGCCTCTTCCCATGGAGTAGCTATAGGCTATTTACTTCTGTATCCCCCCCCCACCCCAAACACTCCTCCTTTCTTGCAGGAAGTAAGTACAGCCTACTTCCCTGTAGCTTCTATTATCAGCTCCCTAACTTTAGAGAAACCCGACTTGTTCCCACTTAGGTGATCTTCCCCTTATTAGGACTTTCCTCTCAGCCTTAATTCATCCATCTTGCAGCCTAATCAGTTAGTTGGCCTATCTGGCCTCCATTAAACCCTTTGGGGGCAAATGTGGGGTGAACACCCCATCACCCTAACACATGTGAACTCGTCTGATCTCCAGCTATGAGTTTGTCAGTTCTTAGCTGATGCCTCCCTTCTTGGTACGAGCTGGCACCTGGCTTGCCAGCATCACTCTGGCCTCTTATACTGCGCCAGAGTTTTGTCCTCCTGACCCTGTTATCGATGCCTACTTAGGCTTTTAAAGACCAATGGAACACATGATCCCAGGTTCCTGGGAGATGTTGCCTGTCCACCCTTCAATTTCCCCTAGCTGAGCCAGCTGCATCTTCTCAGGCAATCAAGGTTTTTGGATAGGAGAAAAGGGGTATAGATGAGCATGAATAAAATGAAACAAAAACAAACCAAAACCTACATGCATTAAAGGGATTGTTTTCTTTGTACTCTGAGGGTGGAATGGAGAAACAGATGGTGTGATTTAAAGAGAGAGCAGAAGGCATTCATGCATACCAGGAAAGGTTCCCTTCCCTGAGCATACAGCATTACCATTAAAAAAGATCATCACAAGTGTCTTGGAGAGGTAGGAAAATAGAGCTCTCTCGAGTTCCAGTTCAATACCAAACAAGTGTACCCATTATCCCTATGCTGACTGCCCTGCCACACAGACACGTCAGGAAATATTTTTTTGGAAAATAAAATCCCACTAAGGAATCAAATTCAGGCCTGCTGAAAGCAGCCACTGATCCATTTGCTGCAATCATTAACTAATAATCTTCACACCACTTCTCCTTTTCATATCAAACATAGGGGATACTGAGAACAAGGCCAACATTTTCAAGTTGTGTGCCTACAGCTAAAACCCTCAATCCATATTTAGGCACAAGGGGAGGGAAATAAAAGGCCCCATTTTCAGAGGCTTTAGGCACCTCCTGCTTCCATTGACACTAGCGTGAACTATGAGTGCTCAGTACTTCTGAAATTGAGGCTACTTAGATGGTTGCCCAAATATAGATTTAGATAAACAACTAAGTTTAAAAGTTTGGCCTTAAGCAACTTGCCCATGACAACTAAGGCCTGATCTTGCAGTGAGCCCTGTGCAGGAAAATCTTCATTGAAGCCAGTGTAGCCCTGCAAAGGAGCAGAATTGGAACCACTGCAAGAACTCTAGAACGGTTGGCTCTCAGACCTCTAGATCAGACCTTTTCTGATCACACCATTTTAGAGACAAATCTGGCACCTATAGGAAAGGCATGGTTTTAATATAAATATCATCCAATTTTCAAAGTTGTGTGAATTCATGTTGCGTGCCTTGGGGAAGGTGCCTGAGGACCAAGAGTAAGAGAACCACAGTAAACAGCTTTATTTATTTTTTTAAAAAGACTGATAGACAGAATTATTCCATACCATACAACTCTTATTTGATAACAGAGAGAAGATGCTTGTGTAAAGTAAAGGTGAGTGAAAATTGGGATTTCCATCCCACAGGAAATTCTGATATTTTAACATTTGTTTTCATCTTGATTTGGGATGAAAAGTCAAAATTTGGAAATTTTTATGGAACAAAAATTTGTGAAAAGCTTCCGTTCAGATGTTTTGACATGTCTGAATCAAATGGTTTGGTTTCTGAGCCAGTTTAACATTAAGCTGCATCTAGGTATGGTGCCCTCCATCCTCCCATATGGGCTGCCGCTCATTCAGAGGTGAAACTGGTGCACCATGGGAGATGTAGTCCTTCCAATGATTCTGACACACAGGCGAGAACAGGGTAATGAAGCACTCAAACTACAACTCCAGTAAGGCACTGCTGCGCTATAGGTAGATGCAGTTTAATGACAAACAGACTCAAAATAAAACATTTCAGTTAAGCACATTGAAATGCTGTGATGAATTAAATATGAACTAAATATTTTATTTAGATTTTGCCAATGGAAAATTGAAAATAATTGGCAAAACTGAATTTTTCCACTGGAAAATTCTGATTTTGCATAAACTGTGTTTTCCATCCTCCTGCTCTGCAAAAAATGATGGAAAATTCCTGGCCAACTGTGTTGGAAAGATATTCTAGAACAATTTTCTGAAAAGTGTTATTTCCCATCTATAATCATTAACATGTCTTATATTTTAATTTTGAGAAGGAATGATTTCCATCGAATATTAGAATATTTTAAAATTGGGATGAATTATACTGTATTTTTGAACAATTGGGGTCTTTAAAGGACAGTGTATTCCAAACACGTATTGTAAATTGGGGCAGTTTACTTTGGAAAAAATATTTTGATGCTTGGGATTATAAATATTAAACATATAAAGGTTATCTAAAATTGCCTAAAGGACATTTACGAGGAGAATCTTTATTACTGACAGAACTTCAAGGCAACAAAACCTCTCTTTCCTTTCTATTCCAAGTTCAAAGTAGTAAAACTTGTACTGTTAAGGATAAAGATTTATACAAAAAGATCTTTGAAAAGATCAGCATTAAATACCAGAACAACCAATGGGGAATTTAAATGATGGCAAAACAATAATTATGGAGGCTCATGGTTAGCAGATATAAATGAGGAAGATAATAAAAACAACTTGTTTACCATGAAACAAATGTTATTGATAATTGATGGTGGGAAAAGTTACACCCAAAGCCCATTGAAATCAATTGAAGCTAATATGCAAACATTTGAATGCTTGAGTATTGCTTTCATAAACACTTGTGGAAAGTAAGTTTTAAACTAGTCTTCTGAAGTATTCACACCAGAAATGGAATGTATATGGAATGGGACATTGCACGTGAAGACAATTTTCTAAATCGAATGTCAGAGCCTTGGCACAGAGGCAATTAAACAAGGCAGGCAAATATATGACTGTGGCCTTCACTGCTAGAACCATGTATCACATTTACTTTGTCAATTATTGTGGTGCCAGTAGCATATTACAGATCAGCAAATGCAATAACACACTTGATATATTTAATATGGTATGTGATATTGCTGGACACTCCAGGGAGCAGAATTCCCAAACCCCTCACAAAAGGACTGGCAGAGGGGCAGTTAGATTAGCCAGACAATGATCTGATCAAGATCTTTGCTACCAGGATGGCACGTGCACATGAAAATTACTTTGTATAAACATGACAATGAAAAAATGAAATATAAATTATGCCCATGCTGTGTTTACTCGTTGGACAAACAGGATCTCCAAAACTAAATCCAGTACATTCATGAGCACTTAAATGTACTAGATTTTTTTTTTAAATGAAAACACTCTCTAAAAGCTTTTTAGTATTGCTGAATCAGCCCCTAAGTTATCAGCCGAAACATAAATTGAAGAAATCTGCTCTAAGGTGATACACTGTATGCGCTGTCTGTTTTCAGTTTTACTCACCTCCCTTTCACAGTGTTCTCAGAATTTGCTTTTCATATCTGGGAGGCTCATACACTTTGGAGTTGCTTCCATTTTTTCACCATTTATGTTGGAAGTTCATTCTGTTTGTAAATCTAAAAATTACTTAAACCAAGTATCTCAAAAGTTTGGTTTATTTTAATAGTGTTATAGCTACAAATGCCACCCACTTACCATATAATGGAAAAAAACGGGAAAAGGTTTTCTTTTTGCAAAAGCTGCTATTGGTTCTTCACAGTTCTTATCTATCCCATCACCTCTGTGTGCTGAAGTTTACAGATTTATTCTTTCTAGGTTTGGCTTGTTGCTGCTGGCAGAAACAACAGGATGTTCCAAAATAAAACACACTAAACATTGCATCACTGGGCCAAATTCTGCTCTGAGTTACATTGCATGTAGTTCTGCAGTCAATAAATCTACTCAGGATTTGTGAGTTGTAACTAAGAGGAAAGTTTGCCCCACATACTGCAATGACAATTTTTTCAGGGTTATCAGAGATTTATTTTCATATGCTGATTTTCTGCCTGTTCACAATCTGATCATAAATATATGTATTAATTGCATATTTTTATGTGTGTCCCAACATGTGATATATGCGATTGGCTTTGGAGATGAGATAGCTTCAGGACTTTCTTTACAGAAAGAATCACCTAACAATTGCCAATAGTTGCCTACCAGTTTACACTTAAGTGTTATTAAGAAGAAATGCCAAAGCGAGTAATCCTAATGGCTCTAGTCAGCTGTCCTTGGAGAGCACCCAAACCAGTCTGAATAAAATGTCTGAAAGTCACATAGAAACAGGATGATCAGGGCTTGCTATAAATTGGTTCTGTTCTTTTCCTGGCACTTAAGAAGAAAGCCTATCTAATTTAGCTTGTAGTGAAGTATAAGTTTAGATTAGATTCTTCATGCATGTAGGCGGTTTGTTGTTTTGAAATCTTCCACCCCTCCCACTGCTTTGTTCCAGCTGCTAAAAAATTACTTTGTTTTAAGGAGCCTGTTGGTCAAAATCCCTGGTCCCAGGTTCCCGAAGGAAGGAAATGTACCCTAAACCAGGTCAAGAGCTGCAGGGTGATAAACTGTTGGTATACATGGGATAGTGTTCCTGGTGCCAGTCTAGAGTGAAAGAAGCATGAGGTTCCACCCTTAGACAGGCCAGGGCAAGAGGCCTAACATCTGTAGAGATCTGCTCTAAGAGCGACCAGGTAGGGGACAGAGGCTCGGCCTATAACCATGACATTCACCATTTTAAATCTTGCCTCATCTCCATAAGAAAAGAAAAAGCCACTTCTGCTTCGGTGTGTATTAAAACTTTTATAACTTGGGGGGGTGGGGGGGAGGTTTAAAGCTAAGAGAAAATGAAGGAAAGATTCTCTCTCCCTGTTTTCTGGCACCATGGTGTTGCAGCACAACACAGAAGTAATCTTCACTATGTGTCTGACCCAAAGTCAACTGAAGTCAATGGAGGTGATTCCATGTCAACCTCCCTACACGCAGCATAAATGAGGAGCCCTGGGAAGCATGGTGACAATCCATTGCAGAACTCCCTGGTGCAAGGGGTAACAGTGATTAAAGGATGGTGTAGTTCAACGGTGTGCCTGGCCCATTGCAAGGGATGAGGACATAACACCTTTGAGGTGACATGTATCCTTAGGGCGTTCCTGCATTCCCCTGACAGCATCTGTGAAAAGCCCTTGCATGAGGGGAGACACAATGTGGGAGAAAGGGTCTTTGTACATTTCCTCTTCCATTGCAGGCACCAGTTTAGCAGATAAGACCATTTTTCTTTTCATACTTACACACAGAGTGAGGGCTTGATTCTGCGCAACACTCGCATTGACTTCAATGTTGCAAGATGAGGCTTTCAATGAGGGGACACAAGTCACCAGTTTTGCTTAACAAATTTAGTCGAAGTTCTGATCTAACAAGGAACAGGAAAATATTAAAGTAGCCATTTAAAAACTTGGTATGCTGAAGTGGTAAGTGATCAACTGGCTTTGTGTCCTCTCCTAATCATTAATTACATGGATGGTGTTGGAGAACCGCGGTAGGGACAGTGAATTGCAGCAGGGCTTCTCACTTGAACTGATTCCCTTTGCTTTAGCAAAAGATGCACAATTACTGATCTTTACGTAAAAGTAGCTTTTCCAGGTTACTTTTTTTAATCCTGATTTTAATTCACATAATTAACCTAATTTGTTAATCGTGTGAGACTGGTTTTTGAATCAAATACTCCTCTTCCATTCCTTGGTCTCTCAACCCTGGTAAATACACATTCTTCACCCTATCCCTGCCTATCTTCCCTCATGGAAGCAAAAAAGATCCATAGAAAGAAAGAACAAATGATACATTGTGTGAAAGTTAAGAGTAATTGAAAATAAAAAGGACATGTGACTAAGAAACCAACATTAATTGGCATTTGTTTCCACACAACTTCAGTCTCTCAGTGTTCCAGAGTGTTTTTCTTTTCCCTACTTTTGGAAGAATTAATACTAATTACATTTAGCACTGAAACAGATGAATTAGAAACATGATGAAAACAAGCTGAAACATATCCAGGAACAAATGGTAGCTTGATCCTAATTACACCATTCTTTATCAGAAGATACATATACTGAATTAAAGTAGTTAACCAGCATAGTGTTTCACAAAATGCTAAGCTTATTTACTGTGGCTTTGAGTCTTGTGTTAGTGAAACAACAGCAACAAAAATCATTGTTGTGACTACGGGGAAGAACTATTGCTGCCAAACTCTTTCGACTAATGTTCATTAAAGGCTTATCAGCCCATGTAATCTTCTTTATATGCTCCTGGACCATTTTTGGAATTGTTTCTTCCTGAAATAACATTTTAATTTCCTTAACAATAATAAGCCATCAGAAGCTTTTATGAACTTAATGAATACTTAAGCAATCATGTCCACAAAACACTCTTGGAAATAAAAAATATTAACTGCCCTTTAAATGCCTGTTTCTGAAAGTTCTCTCTTATTACTGCCTAAGAGCTTGCTCTTTTAAATCATTTGGTAGGTTTGTAGCGCAATTGAGATTGTGGACAGGATGGAAAAGCACCTCATCTTCAAAGCACAAGTATCATTTTTCTGTGAATCATATAAGTTAGAGACCGAAAATAGCTATTAGATTATTTGGGCTTGATCAGATGACTTCCATTGACTTAAATGGGCTTTGGACCAGGTGTCTAGTCCTTCCTTGCAATATATTTTCTACTATTTGCTCCAGTCTAGTGACTCGGGTGAAGTCTATTATTTCTCTTTGAAGACTATTCCACATCCTACCTCATGGTAAGGTAGTGCTGAAGGAAGTCTAAATCGATACTTAATAGAGCTGTTTGAACCCTTTGGGGTTCATCAAGTTTATGAGCTAAAATAAACATACTTTGCATTACTATAGTGCCTTTAATCAGAGGCTCTCAAAGCAATTTACAAATATTAATTAATCCTTGGAACACCCATGTGAATTTGATAAATATTATGAATTTAATTTAACAGAAACTGAGAAAGGTTAAGTGGCACAAGCAAGGTATCCTTCTTAGGACTGATTTACTCTTAAAAAGTAGATCGACCTAGCTACATAACTCGCGGCTGTGAAAAATGTCGTGCCCTGGGTGCCGTGGTTAGGTTGACCTAACCCCTGACGCAGCTAGGTCACAGAAAAATTATTCTGTTGAAATAACTACCACCTGTCGGAGAGATGGATTGACTACAGACCTGGAAAACCCCTTCTGTTGATGTGGGAGGCATCCGCACTAGAGTGCTACAGAGGCATGGATGCAACCGTGTTGCTATAGCAGCTATTTAGGTTGTGTAGCCACAACCTAAATCAGTGGCAGGGCCCGCAATAGAACCCAGAGCGCTTGAGTACCAGTTCAGTGCCCTAACCACCAAAACCTCTATTCTCCCTACCTGCAGTTTGGTTCACAGGGGCTGGAAACAAATGACTGCAGGTTCACTTAGACATTCAGTCTGTGAACTTGACTTTCTATCTAAAGCCTCCCAACCATCACTTTCTTTTCTAACTCCCTATGTGAGAGCTTCTTACTATAGTGGGTTGGTTTCGTTTTCCAAATAAGTTTCTAATTTGAAAAAAAGTGGCACAATATGGATGTCATGACCCCCTTCATGGTGCGCTTGAGGCCCCCACCCCACTTAGGTCTCAGGCTTCTTGCCTGGGGCAAAGTCCTGCACATCTCTTCCTCTAGGCTGAAATACCTCTTGCAAATCATTGTGATTATCCAGCAGGTCTGAGCACCTGCAGTTCTACTCTCTTTTAGGACTGGGGTTTTCAAACATTGTCATAGAGCCTTCCTGAGCTATGAAAAAAAAATACTGCACCTCCCTATAGTTTACTAAAACAATATGACAAACTGAAAATCCTGTATGTTGCAAAAAATGAATAAAAAGGTAGAGATTTGATCAGTATGAGTTTCAAAAGTATTAAATTTAAGTTCAAAAACAGTACAAATGGAAGCAGCTAAAATAAAACTTCACAAACATTTTAGGAAACATGATCCAAAACAATGGTATATTAATTCATTATAATATCCATTAGTCCTATCTTATCGGTGGGAGGGGTGTGTTTGTTTCCTCGCTATACAAAGTAGTGGCATTCGGGGTTTCAGTGTCGAAAGGAAGAGAAGTAAGTCATCTTCAATAGGAAGCGAGGAGAGATACTTTGTTTTGATTGCAGTTAATGCTGAGAAGCCTGACTCACCTAGGGAGGTGGCTGAAAAGGGAAGGAGCACTTTAAGACCCCAGTGTGTTAACTCACGAAACTCAGATCCCACTGATAACCAAAAGTCTACGACTGGCATTTGTGAAAATTTGTGCTGCAGTTCCTTGTAGCTTGACAGATCAATAAGGCTTTCCTCTTCTTTTGAAGACAATATATCTGTGGGGTTCAGCTTAAAGCTGAATGTGTTCCTCATCCATTGACTATATTTGTCTTTGCCCACTTCAGGAAAATATTCACGAATTTGCTGCTGAAACCCCCGAAGTCTGAACAATTTCGACCTGGATACTGTCAACTGACAGCTCACCACATCATTGAACAACATTGTCCAGTTCAAGTTTGTTAATCAATGCTGCTATCTGATCATTAGCAATTAAAACATTTGCATCTCGTCCCTGGAGTCACACATTCAGAGAATTTAGTCGCTCGAATATGTCAGCCCCATATGACAACAAGGATATCCAATAAGTGTCACTGAAATACCAATAACTCTCCACTTGTACAGCAAGACACACACTAACTTTCTCACACAATTCACATAGTCTTGTGAGCACCTTACCTCTGGACAGTCAAACGATCTTCTGCACGTAACAACTGTGTGAAGTTTGCCCCATTTCTTTGCATAAAATGGCAAAAATCCTTGAATTAACCGGGCATGACTATACAGTTTATAATTTTTACTGCAACTGAAAGAACATTGCTCAGCTCCTCTGGCATCTGTTTAGCAGCCAGTGCCTGTCTCTGGATCATAAAATGATTCCAAGTTGCTGTAGGGGACACATCCTGTACCCTTGTGATAAGCCCTCTATGCCATCCCATCATAAACCATGCTCCGTCGCTGCAAATTCCAAAACAATGTCCCCAAGCAAGGTCTGTGTCTTGGACAAAATTATTTAATAGGTTAAAAAGCTCTTCACCAGTTGCTTGTGTTGGAAGTGGACAGCAAAGCAGAAATTCCTCTTTTAATTCTGTTGCTGTTGCAAAACGAATATACACCTGTAACTGTGCAGCATTTGATATATCACTAGACTCATCTATCTGAATTGAATAATATGGGCTCTGATGAACATTTTCCAGGAGCTGATCTTTTACATCAGTGGCCATCTTTGTAATACGGCATGAAATGTCATTAGAAAGTGGGATCCCGTCTAGCAGTGATGCTGCTTTCTCGCCTATCGTATCTGTGCATGAATGCTGTATATAGGAATTAAACTGTACAATTATGTTAATGTTTTTATGGGCCAAGAGAAACACCAAAGCATTAAGACAATTGAGAGATCATAAATCTAGGAAAGCTAACATGTAAAATGTTTATCAGATGACAGCAACAGGATCAAGACTTAAGCCAGCAATAAGGATGACAAAATATAAAATACTCTTTTCTGGATACAAACATGTATAGCTACACACATCTGCTATTTCTTGTCATGTGAAATAATTACAAGACTTGGCTTGTGTCATCAGACCTTGCTGCTATCAATTATTAGGCTCAGTAGAGTGTTGAAAAACCTTTTAACTTGAGAATTTGTGGTAAGCGAACACCAAAAGTGTAGGCAGTTCAGTTTGGCTAAGCATGCAGCATTTAGCCATATTGTGTGAGCCTTTGTATGGGATGGAAAGCAAAGAGACCCCTCACCTTGTGCTTGTCCCATAATACCATTGTGATAAATTGGTTTCCTTTTCTCCTCTAGCAGCAACAGCAGTTGTCAAGGAATGATTGCCTGACATTTCTATTTACCATTTCTGTTCCAGAATTTTCTTGAAGCCCCGGTCCCCAACCCATGGCAGTAGTCTTTGGGAGGGTGACAGAATCTGCTCTGAGGTTCTTCCCAACTACACCACTTTTCAGGGATGAAGTCTCCACACCCTTTGGACAAGATATGGGCCACTGCAGTTTCTAAACGTGTAACAAGTCCTGGCCTATCACATGGCTGCTTGGGGCAGAGTCTGAAAAGAAGGGGAAGGTAGGTCAAAGGGGACCTAAGGCACACATTCCTGCTAGCTCTGATTGGCTAAGCTGTGCCTCCACCTGTGCAACCGCAGCTACACTGCTATTTATACGTGTGCTCAAGTAGGTGCACATGAGCAGGGGCACCCCAGCCCTAGCTCACAGTGTAGATGTAGCCTGAGAGAAAAGGGGTGTTCTCTTCCCTCCTGGCTGGCGAAAAAGGAGACTGCTTCTGGGAATTATTGCACAGTGTTTCCCAACTGATTTGCTGAGCCTTTTGTCAACAATGAAACAAGCCCTTAAGAAAGGACCTTAGAAGATTAATGCCTGAAGGTTTATTTCCCTTATCTTACTGGTGAAAGATCCCACTATTTCCAGCTCAGCTGTATGACGTAGTGGCAATAGTTCTAGGTCCACTACTGACCCTTTTAAATTCCATATGAGGGGTGAGGCTTTCCAGAAGCATCATGCAGTATGAAACATTATTAACACCAATAGCATGAGCAGCAGCATCCAGAGGATACTATTAAATATAGTAATAGTAATTAATAAAGCATTGGTGCCCATTTAAGGGGATAACTCAAAGCAGTATATTAGGATTATGTACATGTGTTTTGGGTGGAGGCTGCTATTGTTCCTTAAAAGAGCTTAATTGTTTCATAGATTTATCAAGAATGAAGGGTGGCGCTTATATCTACCAGTTTCAGCAAGGTTTAATTCAATCCATAACAGCAATAAGAACACATATCAGTGGTGGACAGAATTGAAAAGAAATGATCTTTAACGATTTTGGATCAGACTTTTTCCCGCACTGAGATCTACTTAGCAAAAGATTTTATGTTTGGGCCTATCCTTATCTTTCGGGAATGTGCTCTAACTTACGAAATCTAGCTACATTCCCTAAGGAACCATATGCCAGATGCAAGTTGGCTGAATAGAGTTGTATGCTGCTAAGATAGGGCTCCCTCCTCCTCCCAACATATGGCACAAAAGAACCGAGAGAGAATCTGGCTCATATTTTCACAGTATTGTTATGATTCATCTAATTTGTTTATTCGTTTAAAATTCAAGTAGACAGTTTTTAACAGTATAATTTATTGGAAAATTAGATAATTTTTTCCAAACCCAAAATATGACTTTTCTTTATTTTAGCAACATGTGATTCATTTGGGTGAATGTCATCTTCAGTAGATGCAGTAATTTGCTTTATAATGAATGCCTCACGATCTACTTTGATTTTTAAGTAAAGGGTACTCACTTTCTTTAGTATAAGTTAACAGTTTATCCAAAAAAAGCTGATGCTTCTTTCTCAACTGACATATTAAATTTTCAAATCATTGAAATCATTTGTTACATTTAGTGACGTTTACCAGAAACTTTTACAGGGCAAAATATTGAATGCATACCATATCCAAGGGAGTACATTCATCTTTGTGCATTTTATTTTTCCCAATAGACTAAAAATTCATCTGTTTTTATCAACCTAATTCGATTTTAATTTTATTCTATTTCAGGTTTGAATTTAGTTTGATTGTGTCTTTTGATTTATTACTGATGAACAAACCAACGTACTTTAAATCATCAGGAGTCAATCTGAATTGTCAATTCTCAAAACAGGCTTTGAATCAACCTCTGACAGTCAGTAAACTTCCAGTTTACTTATTTTATAATTAAACAGTGTTCCAGATTTCTTAATGAATAGCAATACTGCTGGAATTGTTTTATTTTCCAGTTTCAAAATGAATAGTAGAGTGTCATCAGCATAAAGCACATTATTTCTATATACAGTATTAATTTTCACCTATTTTGTCACCTGAAATTAGAAATATTTTCTCAATTGCTTCACTACATTGTTTTAGAATAACACTGGGCATCCTCTATAGCCCAGGATAAAAGATGATAGGTATATTTATGATATAGAAGTAAAACATATGTATTTAATTAATGTTGTAACACAGGCCTCAGACCAACCAAGGCCTCAGGCCGAAAGCAAGACTTGACATATCCAATTAACAAGTAAGTGACTCTAGAACTTAAGTTGTCACAAGATAGCAATGACATTATATAACAAGATGTCATAAGATAGAATACTGCATTAAGGAAGTGTTGCAAAACTGCTGATACTTAGGAAATATACATTATAATGTACCAGTTAAAGCTAGTTAGTATATTTTCAGGATTTTTTGCTGTCATTGGTTGCGGGGCTGGCTCTAGGCACCAGCATTCCAAGCATGTGCTTGGGGCGGCACTCCAGCCTTTTTTTTTTTTAAGGGGGGGGGGGCCTGGAGCCAGCCCTGATTGGTTGTCCACAATGTGCTAACCACAAGTTGTGATTGAGTAGCATAAATGTTAATGAGTATAAGGAGGACTAACAAGTTAGCCTATAAAAACGGGGCATCCCATATTTAGTGGGATGTGGAAGTATAGAAAAGGAAAAGGGGTTGAAACCACCATATATATGTATGAACCCCAGTGGGCATCAACTTAGCACATTATAAAACCTGTATCCCAGCCTGCATGCCTTGGGAGATGCCAAGCTGACATTCAATGGTGATGATGACCACGATGAGGAAGATAATGACACTGCAGGGTTCTACAGCAAAATATGTGAGCAATGCCCATCATAGGGGTAAACACTTTGCACTAACTGTATATCTGCTGAGATATTGGTGTGATTGTTTATCTGCTCAGTGGATTTGTTAATAAAGGGACTTGTGATAATTGCAATTGTTTCTCATGTGCTTCTTGGGTCTCTCAGTCTAATGATACTGGTGGTAATCTTCCTGATGCTACAGCCATTCAGGAGACCACACCCTTAGTGACCTCTGTGGTCTAAGGTTAATCAATCTACCAATCCATCAATTAGTCTACACCCCAGGAAATTCTGCTAGACAGAAAAAATAATCTACCTGTCCTAATCCCCCTTTATGGGCAAAAAGATCTCTTTGGACCTGGTCAAATCTCTAATTGTTGGAAATTTAAAGGCACCAAATGTTTACCCAAAATCACTAGAGGGGATGGAGGACTTCTTGATGTGTGCCCCTTTTAAGATCTAAAAGTTATTATCCCATTTGTAGATATACTAACTATGCTTTGGCGTACAGCGGCATTGTCCAAAATTATCCACTTCCACCTGTAAAATATGCAGTAGAAAATTCCAACCAACGCTACAAAACAGGGTTTTTTTTATTGGCATCTAGAGAGACCAGGCCAGATTTTTAAAGATATATAGTTGCTGAACTCCTTGGGAGTTAGACACCTAAATATCTTTACAAATCTGCCCCACAGTAACTAAAGGCTTTATTTTATCCTCATATAAATATCAACTCTCTTGCATCTTCCAATATCATCTACTTTTCATATAGCCCATTTGCTTAGAAATATTTGGGTGGACCATTTCCAGTCCTCTCATCAAATTCTTTTCTATTATTTTGCAGTCTACTTTTAATAAAATTATTGGCTGCTAAATTGAGTAATACCTATATTTTCCTAGATTTAAGAATTACTGTATTGTAGTAATATTTGTTTAAATGCTTGCTGGAAAATATTTTTACCTATTTCTTTAACAAATAGGCATTTACTCTACTGAAAACCGATGTGATGCAGGCCTTTTGCTACTTTTCACAGACAGAACTACATTTGTTATTTCTTATTCTGTTATGTTCAATGAGAAGCCTTCTTTAGTGGTTTCATTAACATGGACAGTCTATTTAACCAAAAAAAAAAAATCTCTTGATGTATGATTTATCCCCTTATTTGTGATCCTTATGATGACTGGTGGTGGTGATATTTTTTTATTATACTTTTATCAGCATTTGTCTAGAGAACATGTAAATTATCTTATCTTGAAGGAAGGTTTTCATTTAATCCAATTTTCATATCTACAGTGGGATTTCCTTAAGGGTTTATTTCAACATTTGATCTTAACCCTTTTAAAACAGTGGCCTCTCTGGTAGCAATGTGTTAAAGAACCACTCTGTGGAAAATCATTTGACTTCTGTCCATTTCTGTATAAAGTGGGACATGAGATGAGAGGTAGATGGTTCCAGTTTTCTAGAAATATACTATTGTTTGTGATGGGTTTGCAATCAGTTGCTTCACATACTATATACTGCACTTAATTATGGTATTTTTCTTAACAGATTAAGAGCACTATATCAATGATTCATTATGCTTGACATCACTTTTCCCCATCACTATTGTTTATTATATCTAGAATTTTGTGAATATTGCTGGTTTGGGCTTGCAAACACCCGTGGGTTAAGTTTGCAGTGGTTTGACCTGCCTGGGTTTCACTTGGAGACTTGCTGGAATTTTGAGATTCAGGTAAACTCAAGTGGATACTCTCAAAACTCCTAAAACTCACCAGTTAGTTATCACATAGTTTACAAAATCCAAGCATTTAAAAAATAGAAAATTAGTGTTTAAGGACACCATAAATCATTCACTGCCCACGTAAAAGCTAACCACAAACACAGTATCTGCATTATTTTAATATGACACAATACATTATATGATGCTCACTCTTTTGCTTTTCCTCAGTCTGCAAGAGCAGATTAGATACTGTTTTAAACATAGGAAGGACACCATTTCTAAACAAGTGTAAACATTTGAACTTGTCCTCCTCTTGTATTCACATTGGCATCTACTTCCAAGTCCCAAAGGGACCATTGTGATCTAGTCTCACCTCCTTTATAAAACAGGCCATAGAACTTCTAGAAATAATTTTTAGAGCCTATCTTTTAGAAAAAAATCCAATCTTGATTTTAAAATGGTCGGTGATGGAGAATTCATCACTACCCTTGGCAAGTTGTTTCAATGGTTATTACTGTCACTGGTAAAAATGTGTACCTTACGTCCAGTCTGAATTTGTCTAGCTTCAACTTCCACCCATTGCATTGTGTGATGCCTTTCTCTGCTAGATTGAAAGCCCAGTATTAAATATGTGTTCCCCATCTAGGTATTTACAGATTGTAATCAAGTCACCCGTTAATCTTTTTGTTTAGCTGAATAGATTGAGCTCCTTGAGTCCATCCTTATAAGGCATGTTTTCTAATCCTTTAATCATTTTTGTGTCTCTTCTCTGAACCCTCTCCAATTTATCAACATCCTTCTTGAATTGTGGACAACAGAACTGGACGAAGCATTCCAGCAGTGGTCACACCAGTGCCAAATACAGCGGTAAAAAATCTCTCTACTCCTACTTGATATTAGTATGTTTATGCATCCAAGGATCACATTAGCCCTTTTGACCACAGCATCACACTGGGAGCGGATGTTCAGCTGATTATTCACCACAACCCCCAAATCTTTTTCAGAGTTGTTGCCTCCCAGGATAGAGGCCCTTATCCTGTAAGCATGGCCTACGTTGTTTGTTCCTAAATGTATACATTTACATGTAGCCATATAAAAAACACATTTAGTTTGCTTGCACCCAGTTTACCAAGTAATCCGTATTGCTCCATATTAGTGAGTAGTCCTCTTCATTATTTACCCTCCCCTAATTTTTGTGTCAACTGCAAACTTTATCATGAGGATTTTATGTTTGCTTCCAGGTCATTAATAAAATATTAAATGGTAGAAGGGCAAGAACCAATCCCTGCCAGACACCACTAGAAAGACACCTGTTCAATGACAATTCTCCATTTACAATTAACTTGTTAGCCAGCTTTTAATCTATTTAATGAATGCCATCTTAATGTTAGATCTTTCAAGATTTTTAATCAAGATGTCACACAATACCCAGTCAACTGCCTTGCAAAAGTCTATGTATATTATATCATCATTATTACCTTTATCAACTAAACTTATATAGGTTGTACAGGATATTGCTATTTTATATTAGTTATGAAAATGGTTAATTTTACATTATTTTTTGGTATATTCAGGATGTACTGTAACATGCAATATTTACACATTATTGCTGTTTAACAAATAATAAATTAGTAACAACAATATTTTACCTTGAAAAAAAGATTTGATTAAATACTAATGAAATGAACTGGAAGGCGGTTTGCACAGAAGTTGGCAGAGGAACTTCACACTGAAGCTATTTTCCCACCCTTTCAAGGATACAAGAGTCACCGAAGAAGACATTTTGATTACGAGGCACAGGATAATCCCGTAAGAGACCCCAAACAAAAAATCAAAGTTGAATTCTTTAACCAGGTGCTAGATTGTGCAATACAGTCAGTTGAGGACCGTTTCATGCAGCTCAAGGAACACAGCAGTACATTTGGGATGTTGTATGATATTCCAAAACTCCTCACTATACCTGAAGAAGACCTACACCAGCAATGCAGGGCACTAGAGACAGTGCTGACACATGATGACATGCGCAATGTTGATGCGAGTGATTTAGGTGATGAACTGAAAGCCCTTTCAAGATACATTTCAGCAGGATCAACTCCAAAGGCTGTTCTGGAATATATGTGCACAAATAAGATGACCACCCTCTTTCCAAATGCTTTTGTTGCTCTGCGCATACTTCTAACACTTCCTGTAACAGTTGCCAGTGGAGAATGCAGCTTCTCCAAGCTGAAGTTAATAAAAACACATCTACGCTCCACAATGACACAGGAGAGGCTGGTCGGCCTTGCAACCATCTCAATAGAGCATGAGCTGGCCCAGACTGTGGACCTTCAGGAAGCAGTTCAAATTTTTGCAACCAAGAAAGCAGGGAAAGCACCACTTTGATTATTCAAACAGATAAAAATGCCAGTGTTTACTATGCGGACAAGAAAAGTTACATTTGCTGTTCAGGCGTTTGAAAGTTAAGTGTTACTTAAAATTTTGAACAAGGCATTTTAAGTTGTTAGTTCTCCTTTATTGGGGTAGGTAGCAGAGCAGTGCCATGAGAGGAGTAGAACAGGAAGAAGGCAGAATTGAGACCTTTCAAAGTTTTGGCCCAAGCGAGGGGGTATTGGGACATCATTTGAGCTCCCCGCCTCAGGTGCCAAAATGTTGTGGGCTGGCCCTGCCTTTCCCTCACCCAATATGCTTTGCAAAGTTCATTTTGGTTTTTGCTCCCTACATTTTAAATATTTTGAGTTTAAAATTTTGTATTTTTATTTATTGTCACTGTTTGATCCCTCCGATTGCTAAGGCAAACAGTGCTGTCTGCTCAGGCAGTCTTTCCTGATCTGAACTTGTGTGTGAATGTGACACAAAAGAAGTGTGAATGAGATCTTACTGGTTCTCTTATTTTTTTCCTTTCTAAATCCCTGCTACATCCTATCCACCCACTTAACCCATAGAGCAGAAAGAAAACAAGCCTTTCTCTTGTTCTCATTCGTTGTTCATTCTTGTTTCATTTACACCTCTTTTGTCGCCTTTCTTTAGCATGACTGGAGTACTGAGGAGAGGTAGCAGACTCAATTAGGGGCTTCAGTGGAGAAGCAACAGTTCCCAGGCAACCAAGGACATGTGATCCCAGTTACAGATAAAATCCTGAGCAGGTGAACAGAACTGTCTAAGGGAGGTTATAAGGACACAGCCTGGGTAGGATTTTGAGAGCAGAAGGATGGTCCTATGTTTATGGCATGAGCTTGAGATTTGGGAAAGCCAGGTTCAATTCCCTGCTCTGCCACAGACTTTCCTGTGTGACCTGGGGCAAATCACTGAGCTACGTCTAGACCGCAGCTTGGAACGTGTTTCCCAGCATGGGGAGACAGACACTATATCGGCTTAAGCTAGAACACTAAAAATAGCAGCATAGTCAGGGCGAGCACGGAGGACGGCTTGGGCCAGCTGTCTGACTACATATCCAGGGGCCCAGGCTGGTTTGTACACAGGCAGCTAGCCCGAGCTGATGCCCATGCTGTCCCTGATGACACTGCTATTTCTAGCATGCTAGCTCGGACAGAGCTAGCACCTGGCTGGGGACCTGTGCTGAAAGCACATTCCCAGCTGCAGTGCAGACATACCCTGACTTCCTCTGTGCCTCAATTCCCTGTCTGTACAAATAAATCTAAAAAAGAGATGATCATTCTTCCCAGGAGCGCCGCCAGCTTTTTCGCCGCCCTAGGCGGTGGGCGGTGGAAGGTCCCGCCCCCGAAATGCCGCCCCCGACAGAGGTGGCGGAAGGTCCCACCCCTGAAATTCCGCCGATGACCGGGGCGCCGGCGCCCCCCAAATGTTGGCGCCCTAGGCAACCGCCTAGGTCGCCTAATGGGTTGCGCCGGCCCTGATTCTTCCCTGTGTCATAGGGGTGTAGTTTGGATAAATGCATTACAGATTGTCAGGCGCTCACATCCTATGACAAACCGACAGAACCACCTCTGTAGCCAGTGCAAAATGTGTCCTCAAACCTTTGGGAAACTAGCAAAGCCCTACTTGAGGACTATAAAGTGGTTGTCATAGATTTTAAAACCATTATGTTGTGATCGTCTAGTCTGACCTCCTGCATTGGATGTTTTTTGTAAAAAATACGCTATAGTACAAACAGGAATTGATTCAGGTAAATCCTATGTCTTGTGTTATGCAGAATGTCAGACTAGAGGATTGCCCACCCTGGTCCCTTCTGGCTTTATAACCTATAACACAAGCGACAGAACCTCACCCAGTAATTTCTGCTTCAAACTCATAACTTCTGTGTGAGCTACAGCATATCTTTTAGAAAGATGTCTCAATTTAAAGACTTCAGTGATAGAGAGTCCACAGCATCTGTGGGTAAGTTGTCTCAGTTGTTAATTACTCTCACTGTTAAAAACTTTGCACCAATCATTTCCAGTCTGAATTTGTCTAGCTTCAGCAGCTTTAGCAGAAAAAAGTCACAATTAGATCTAACTTAAAGAGCATTTGTCTCCTAAATCTATTGAGGCATCTCTCTGTTTCCAAAAGCACTGAACACACAAAACAAGTGCCACTGAGGCACTTTATACAGATAAAGGAGCTTAATTTTAGGATTCTATTTTTGAAAAATGTGGTGTAAAATATTGTGAACCTAAATACTATTTCCATTGGAGTCACTGGCAAAATTTGGCTTCAAAGGGAGCCTGATTTGGGGGGGGGGGGGGGGGGGGGATGGGACCGAACAACCCTTTGTTCCCTCAAAAATTACCCCATTAGTCTGATGTTTCTGGATTTGATAGTCACCTTATCTTGTGAGTTTAATTGCAGCAGCCAGTGTCAAAGGAACTGGAAATGCTGACTGCCTCTAAATAAAATGAGAGGATAGCAGGCAAACAGGACATCTGTCACTGGCTGTTTGAATACCTCCATGATCTATAAAGGTGAATCAAAAGAGAAAAATGCTAAGGATTCACTCTCAGTAATCAATGACAACACATCACATAATTGATCCTTATAATATCCTGCAGGGCCACTGACAGAGCACTGTATTTGCTGAATAACAGCCTTCCTCAAAAGAAAAAAAAAGGAAGTGATTTTATTTTAGGCTCAATATGTATAGGGAAAGCTATACTCCCTACACACACTACTAATCTGCTGCTACATCTGCAAGTGAAACCACAGGTAGCTCTTCTAAAGCCACACATTTTCTTCCTTGCTTCCATGATGGACAGCAGAGCAGCTGGATGCAGGAGCAGATTTACGTACAGGGCTTCATAATGACCAGATTTACGTACAGGGCTTCAGTCCAAGCTTCTCTTCTCTGCTCTCTTGGCTTTTGGGTCAGCTTTGGGTGGCACTAAAGGATAGGTCCATCCTGGAAGCATCTAGCCTTGGGATGAGCAGAGAAATGGGGAGAGAGAAACAGAGCTCCCAGAAAGACAGATTGAACAGAGGGAGGAGATGAGTCAGCAAACATAAAAAGCAAACAATGAATATGAGAAAAAATACCACAGACTACGAAAATGACAAGGAGGGGAAACAGAAACATAAAAGGAGAAATGATAGAGAAAAAGTAACAGAAAAAAGGAGAGATGATAGCAACTGTGTCAGCATATGAAGCAAAGCAATTTGTGGTACCCATCCACTAACCTGTTCAAGGAGGGCACCAATAAAGAGGTCATAGACCACATCAGTGAAGAGAAACCCGCTTTTCTTCTCTTTGACCCCCTCCCCTCACCCACAGTGTGACTGAACCTTTGTTCTTTTGGCACCTTAATTAACAAATAATAGCTCCTTGGTAAGGTGAATTTGTTTGTTTTTAGGCTATTGAAATATTTGGTGAAGATTTGGAAGTTCATTGTTTCCAATTATTTTTGCATTATGAATGGTAAAATGCACTCACTTCATATCTCCTGCTGGTGGACTCTGGAGTATTGGTCATTATCTTCCTCATTGGTTCCATCATCACCCAAAGTTGTCTTCCTGGTGTCTCCCTGTGTGTTTCTTCCTCCCAGCACACAACTTGGCAATGTATTGCAGCCTCTCCTCCATGACGTCCCATTCAAATTCCTCAGTGATTTCATTTGAAATGAAAGGAGTTTCCATCTCAGTAAGCTCATTTACAGCTCCACTGACATTCGTTCCCAAAGACACTGGTGGAGCTTTAGGAGTTTATTTTTTTGATGACCGTACTTGCTGTATTTTGATGCCTTTATTTTATTTTGTCTTTCTTAGCGAATGTTTGGACCTTCTAATGTTAAGAGTAACCTGTCCAAATCCTCTCTCTTGTCAGCTGACTTTAGGATACAGTGTGCTGACAAACACTCAGGAACACACAAATACTACTTCTAGAGTAGGATTTCAAGATTGTTCCATTTGGGCCTAAATCTGCTTGTAGTCAGTTGGGGGGAGTTGCTCCTCCTCCTCCGGGTCTGTGGGCTGCCAATCCGCCCCACTACATCTCCGGGGGTCACCTAACGTGGGGAATCAGCAGGGTGACGGGAGACATGAGCTCAGACCTGTGGTCAGGGCCAAGCAACAAACACAGTTACGGAGCCGCAGCCCCTGGTCGGGGAGGGGCAGTAAAGAGTCTCACGCTCAGGTCCGTACTCAGGCTGGGCAGCAGTCAATCAGCCCAGGCTCTGGTTTCTGACTGAGGTGGGAAAGAAAGTCACTCAGCTCCAACCTGCACTCAGCTGGGGCTGCAAACAAAGTCAGTTAACTCAGGCTTTCCTTCAGCTAGCCTGAGGGAGGGGAAGACTGCCACCCACTGCTTGGGTGGCAGGGGGGACGCACAGGGCCCCAAGGGTGGCAGAGGGGTCAGCCACCGCATCAGCGGGGATCCAAGCCACAACACGCTGACTCACCTTCCGCCAGTGTTGCAGCCAGACAGGGGTCTATTACCTCTGGGCCACTTCCACACTTCCCCCCCCAAGGGTCTGGTGAGGTAAGGTGGTCGGCGGGGGCCTCAGTTGCCAGCAGAAGCTCTGCCGGGGTTGGGTCAGCCGGCGGTCCAGGCTAGCTGTCTGTCTCCTGCGAGGTCGGGTTGTCCAGGGGCCAGGCGGTCTGGGCCAGTCGTCTGCACTCTGTGGGCCTGCTGCCACCTCCCAGCGTGAGTGCTCAGGGGATGCATCTGTCCCCTCCAGTGGCTGGGGCCCTACTAAACTTCCGGGTCCCGCCTTTATACTTCCGGCCCTGCCCCTTGGCTTCTGGGGGGGCGGGGTGTGTGGAACTAGGGGGATTGGGCTCTGCCCGCGAGGGGGTGGAGCTACCCTCTTCCTCTGTGTCTGGGGAGGGCCTCACTACACTGCTCCCATTGAAATCAGGCCAAAACTGAAAATCCCAGCCTAAGGTCCTGATACAAACTTTCAATCAACTTCAATGGACTTTAGGTCAACCCTTAAATGCCTTTCTTGTTTGCCTTTCACTGTACATAGAATTGGAGCTGCTTTTTGGTTTTATTTTTCTATTTAAAAATTTGTTAAACTACTAAGCGGATGTCTTCACTATAGGACTATACCAGCATAACCATGACACCATAGCAATGCTGGCATAACCCAGCATATTCATAGAAACAACATTTTGCCTTGACAAATCGTTGTATGTCTACCACATACTTTTCCTTTTAAAACTGGTAGAATTCCTTTTGGTATTAAAAAGACAAATATAGGGAAGTTTTTACTGTGGCATTTTCCAGTGTCATGATATTTTGCACAAATATTTCATTTAATAATTCACCCCTTTCTAGTTCATCTGAAGTGCTACTGAAAGATCATCTTCTTTTCCCACTACTCTGACCCTACTCTTCCACTTTCTTGAATCTCTCCATTACTTCCCTCTTTTTTTAACACACTCAGTTCAACCTTCTCACCATTTTCAAAGCTCTCTGCAGCTCTACTTCTACCTTCATCTCTACACTCATCTTCTAATCTGTCTAGACCTATTCTCTCTTGAACACTCCCTTATGCTTATGTTAGCATTATATATATATGTGTTTGTGTGTTAAGGAGATAGTTTTGAAGAATATCTAGAGTTTTATAGACATGAAGGCACCCTAGAGTTATTAAATACAGCATAATGAATAGGGTTACTTATTGGTCAAGACCAATGTTCTAGGCCTTTGAATTCAGACACACTCTTTATTGAAGATAAAAAATCTAAAGAAGAGTTAATATATATAAATGAATCAAATATGCAGAAAGAAAAAACAAAGGTATTACTATTTACTAAAAGGTACTAACATGTGCATGCTTATGGTACTATGAAAGGTATAAGCAACAGTAGTTATGCATAATAAAGGATCATAACCTGCAGTTCTTCTAGGGAGTATTTACTGAGGACTTGGCCCATAATCAGTTATGATCAAGCATTTGTGTATGAGAGTTTATAACATTTTTTTAAGTTCTGCACTATTTCCTACATACTCTCAGTCTGACGTAATGTCAACTACTTTCTAAGAACCCAAAAGTACTTTTACAAAACAGATTGTCATTCTTCAAAAAGCAAGAGGCTCTGTGGGTGATTAACAGAAAAGAACAAATTCTCTTAGTACAATAGTTTTTGAATGATGGGCTGGTAGTTAGTAACTACAAATAGATTAGAGATTCATTTGAAAACAGAGCATTATGTTCCTTCTGTGATCATTATAACACTGAAAAAGTGTAGTTATATATCTAGACAATTAGACAAACTAAACTGTCTTGATATTAACAAATAACTGCTTTGTTAAAATCTCATATGTTGTTATGATTTAACCTGGACTTTTATTACATTTTTTTCCACTGCATTACCAGAAACAGTTGACTAGCTCTTATCAATCCTCTTTGAGATGCCCTAAACAAATTAGTCACATGCAAGAAATTAATTTTCTTCCAAGTTTTATTTGCAGAAATAAAGTTTCCAAAAAAGCAGAATCAAGTTTTTGTCTATGAAACCGTAAGACAAAAAGGTTCCAGGCCAGTTCAATGCCTCTCAATTGTGCTAGAACTAATATCAACTCTCATTATGAATATTCACCCTGGCATACTGGAATTTTCATTGCTCAAAGCTCAATCCTCAGTTGCATCCACTATCCACCGGATACAACTGAAGTAAGGTAGTTTCAAAGGAGCTGTGAATGGCTCCCCAACCCTGGGGCTTTGCTGGGGCCTACTTCATTCCTCACCACAGTTCAAAGAATCTCTATAATTGTACAAAACTATTTCCGGCTAGCAATGTCCCCCACACTGCCAGTAAGTTTCCTCTGGCAAGGGCTGGGAAAGGGGTGGCACAGAAGTCGGGAATCCTCAAATGGTGAAGAGCAGCTGACTTTCTGCTTTCTTCGCATTGCTCCTGCAGTTCAAAAGAGACCAGGTCTTGAAATGACTGAATAAAATGGAGTGTGAATCAGCCAGTTTACACCAGCTGAGGATCTGGGCCTCTGTGTTTAAATCTAACGTTAACATCTAGACCCACTGTTTGCTAGATCTAATACAGCATGGCTTCAATCTTCTGTCTTTTTACATTTACATTAGCTACAGCACAGGGATTCCTTTGCTAAGCCTGTATTCTTTGGTTTCCTGCCACATTGTCTCCAGCATGGTTATTAAACTAGAAGCCCAGTGTCCATTCCTCGGTGGAACTCTGGGAAGCATGTGCAAGTATGTGAGGGGACTTGGGAGGTTTGAGGCATTGGTTTTGGGTTCTAGGAGGACTAGACCCCTGCCAAGTAAAGTGTCAGACATGAGGTCTGTTTCTGGGAGTGTTCCCTATAGACCCAGAATTAGAAACAGTGACTAGACTCTGGCCAGACCCAGATGGCTTAGAAGCATATGAGATGCACTGATTGGATCTACTTACAACAGACTGATGACTGTCCAGTGAAAGACGGGGCCAGGTTGAAACATGCACCACACCGAGCAGAATGCAGGCCTCTCAAGAATGCACAGCTCGCCTTGTCTTGCAACAACCTGCTGCAGTATATACATTATCACGGAGATAACAATTCAACTCCCATATGGACATGCCAGGAGTGGAGAATACTCCTGCTTGATTAATTTTTTTTAAAAGGCGCTTTGTTCCAACAGAGAACTAAGTATAGCGTTTAACCAACACAATCACAGTTTCCCCAGTAAAAGTCATTTTGAAACGACTGAAAAAGGATTAATTCAGAATTTTTCTTTGACTGGGAGGACTGATCCTTGGCAGCTTTTCCCTTTTCTTGCTCTATACAAAAAGAAGTCCTTTGTTACAGCGTTTTAGAAATGCTAAGGCTATTGACTGGGGCAGTGGTGATGTATGTTGTTTTGCACATGAATCACTGTACATCAACTATTCATAATCCTGCTAGAAAGCACTAATTAGCCACAGTGGTTATTGTTTTACAGATTAATGGGGAAATCAAACTAAGTTTTAGGGAAGGATTCATTTAAAGCTTACCTAGTTCTGTTAAATTGGAACTCCAGGGCTAAGCTGTGAGAAAGGAAAATTCAGGAGTTCCTTTCTAAAGATTTGTCATATCTAGAATTCATATAGTTGTTGGAAACCTAGGGTATTTGTGTTGGAAAATGCTGAAAAATTACTGTGAAGCTGAGATGTAGTCAGTGTGGCTTTCTGACAGCACCTGTGTAAAGCTCTGCTGATTGAATTACTGCTGTCTGTCAGTGGTTGCCAGGCACAAGAGGGCTCAAATCAAATTATGGGACAATCCTATTTATCTGAAGTATTCCAGGGAAATCCTGAAATGCATGTGTGTAAAGTGAGTTCAGAGTGGAAACCATTGCATCAGGAGAGGAAACCATTACAACCATTAATAGCACATGTAGCTCAGCTTTTCAATTAAGTGGGTTTAAGACAGGTCACAATGTTGTGGGCATAGCCCTCCATCTAATGCCTGCATGCACTGCGCCAAATTCACTGCTCTTTTAAGAGGGGGAAACTCCACTGACTTCTATTCTGGGTGAATGTCCATGTGTGTGAATGTGCACGTTCACCTCATTGCAGCCAGGATTCAAATCAGGTTTCTCATGGTACAAATGCCACAATGAGGTTTAATTTAGGTAAAAGGAAGCCTCCTTCTGTCTGAGCCAAGTCTAGCTGAAGATACATTAGATGAGAATGTGGAGGAGGTAGCAGTGAGACAACTATCACACTATCCAGCTGTTCAGATCTCCTTGACCTTTGTCATTCTAGGGACAGACCTGACTTCAGCAGAGAGACTGCATCAGTTGTCTTGCTCAGTGACCTCCAGGCAGTGGATGACAATCATGCTTGCCCATACTAGTATTGTTACATCTATCAGTGGGCTTCAGGACCATTGATGTAGTTCTGAATAACACACTCAGACCATTTTCTCAAAAACTAGGTGCTAACAGGCCACGCCTGTTTAATCAGAGATTCACCAACTGGGGAATTGTAAACAAGAAATTTACAATTCACCTGAAGGACAGGTGGCAGCTCATGTATGCCACGGAACGGCCTGACCCCAGGAGCCAAAGACTTTTCCAGTACAAAGGGTCAAAGTATGAAAAGTATTCTTTATGGGTCACAGGAAATGAATGAAAGCAGTGGAATAAATGTTTGCTTTGTTTGTTTGTTTAACTGCAGTCATTTCAGGGGTAAAACATTTCAGGGGTCCAGAATCTTCTTCACCTAAATAACACATGGCCAAAAATAAGACAAACACTTAAAAACACTCATCTTAAAGAACATTTGATTTTGGTAATCCTTAGCTGTCAAAGCCCCATTATTTTAGAAGAGTTAAATAGCACTGCAAGAAGAAATACTTATTCTTCTATTGTTTGTAAAGCTCAATGTTCATTTCAGTTTACACGGTTCCAAGAAATGTTTAAAAATGAGACTAAATCTGCTTTTCCAAGAACTACAGAACAAAAAAACAAAAAAACGAAGAAAAGAACAGACTTTGGAAGAAAAAAAGTCCATAGGGATTTAATACAAAAATGTACCCAGTTCTTTCTACCAATCTTCTTTTGACGGAATACACCGTTATTCAGTTAATTATTCCATCTTCCTTTCTCTTTCCTTGCCCTGCAAAAAATTCACAATCCTCCAAGTTATACTTGTCTGTAACTTTACACATGTGAGTAGATCCATTAACTTCAGTAGGACTACTCACACATGCATATATGCATAACTTTGCATAGGTGTTTACAAGATGAAGCCTTGGTGTCTTCCTTTGCTCCTTTCTCTCTCACCTTTTACATTCAGCTTGTTACTAACTTCCATTGCTTATTCTATATTATCTTCAAATTCTGTCTCTTCCTCTCTGTCCTTATTGCCAAACTCTATGGCCCTGCCTTAATTACCTCCTACTTGTGTCATTTCAGCATTCTTCTCTCTGGCCTACCTGACAAATATATCACTCCTCTTGGGTTTAACCTAAATGCTGCCAACAATCTCATCTCCCTCTCCTGCAGCGCTGACAAAATCTTCAGGTCCCTTCACTGTCTCCACACATCAAATTCAATCATTCTTGCCATCAAGGATTAACACAACTGTGCCCAGCCTACTCCTCCTCTCTTAGCAGACTCGAATTCAGGACCTATGCTCCATGTTCCAGTTCTGCTGCCCTGAATGCCACTTCTGTTTCTCTCCCCACAAGCACCTCCCTGCCTTCTTTCACGCCTGCCCCCTCATTGGAATGACCTTGCTGACACTGTGTGTTATCCAGACTGCCTCTCTGCCTTCCAATCTCTCCTCCGAACTCAGCTTTTTCCACAATCCCTCGACTGTGCCCATCTTCTAACACTTCACACTGGTACAGTTAGCAACCTCTTTTTTTTTTTTGGTCATTCTCCTTCCCATCCTCCCTTTCCTTTGCTACTGTTATGGGGTCCTTGTCACATCTTGTGTCTAAATTACCTTGTGATATCCTCTGATTGTGTCTTTATTTAACTTTAAAATACCATGTGCACATTGAACACGCTATACAAATGATAAATAATCAGGTCAATGTTTACCTTAATATTCCTATTTAATCTTTCTATTGTGGTAGCTGCTACTGGCCACAAACAAATTGGGGTCCATTGTAAAAGGCACTGAACAGCCATAATAAATGGCAGCCCCCGCCAAGTTGGCACTAGCCATCTTAATATGCAGTGTGGAGTGAGTGGTGGCGGGGCCTCAGTGAAGGGGCAGGGGTATTTGGTTTTGTCCAATTAGAAATTTGGCAACCCTATAAGCAAGCAGTGCTCAGGTGTGGATCTGAATTACGCTGGCAGAGTTCAGGATTCAGGTTCAAGGCCAAATCAAGGCTCTGGTTTGGGTTCAGATTTCTTGATCCTAAGATCTTGTTAGCTCATCAGTTCTGTTGTCACACATTCTTTGTATTACAAAAGTGCCCAGAAGCCTCAATCAGGATCAGGGGCTCACTCATTGCACTAGGTCAGGGGTCGGCAACCTTTCGGAAGTGGTGTGCCGAGGCTTCATTTATTCACTCTAATTTAAGGTTTCGCGTGCCAGTCATACATTTTAACGTTTTTAGAAGGTCTCTTTCTATAAGTCTATAATATATAACTAAACTATTGTTGTATATAAAGTAAATAAGGTTTTTTAAAAGTTTAAGAAGCTTCATTTAAAATTAAATTAAAATGCAGAGCCCCCCGGACCGGTGGCCAGGACCCAGGCAGTGTGAGTGCCACTGCAAATCAGCTCACGTGCCGCCTTCGGCACGCGTGCCATAGATTGCCTACCCCTGCACTAGGTGCTATAAAAATATGAAACGAAATGTAGTCTGGGCCCCCAAAACCTTAAAGTCAGCATAGCTAGGCCAGGTGGTTGCAGAAACAGTGTTGGGGGCAGTGCGAAAACAAAAGAGACACATTTCTAGTTAAGATTATAAATAAGGGCCAGATTGTCATCTCCTTACACATGGTGAAAAGTACTTTACACCACAAGTAGTCTGACTGGAATCATAGAAACATAGAAGATTAGGGTTGGAAGAGACCTCAGGAGGTCATCTAGTCCAACCCCCTGCTCAAAGCAGGACCAACGCCAACTAAATCATCGCAGCCAGGGCTTTGCAAGCCGGGCCTTAAAAACCTCTAAGGATGGAGATTCCACCACCTCCCTAGGTAACCCATNAAAACCTTAGAGTCAGCATAGCTAGGCCAGGTGGTTGCAGAAACAGTGTTGGGGGCAGTGCGAAAACAAAAGAGACACATTTCTAGTTAAGATTATAAATAAGGGCCAGATTGTCATCTCCTTACGCATGGTGAAAAGTACTTTACACCACAAGTAGTGTGACTGGAATCATAGAAACATAGAAGATTAGGGTTGGAAGAGACCTCAGGAGGTCATCTAGTCCAACCCCCTGCTCAAAGCAGGACCAACGCCAACTAAATCATCCCAGCCAGGGCTTTGCAAGCCAGGCCTTAAAAACCTCTAAGGATGGAGATTCCACCACCTCCCTAGGTAACCCATTCCAGTGTCTCACCACCCTCCTAGTGAAAAAGTTTTTCCTAATATCCAACCTAGACCTCCCCCACTGCAACTTGAGACCATTGCTCCTTGTTCTGTCATCTTCCACCACTGAGAACAGCCTACCTCCATCCTCTTTGGAACTCCCCTTCAGGTAGTTGAAAGCTGCTATCAAATCCCCCCTCGCTCTTCTCTTCTGCAGACTACATAAGCCCAGTTCCCTCAGCCTCGCCTCATAAGTCATGTGCCACAGCCCCCTAATCATTTCCGTTGCTCTCCACTGGACTCGCTCCAAAACTGGATGCAATACTCCAGATGTGGCCTCACCAATAGAGGGGAATAATCACTTCCCTCGATCTGCTGGCAATGCTCCTACTAATGCAGCCCAATATGCTGTTAGCCTTCTTGGCAACAAGGGCACACAGTTGACTCATATCCAGCTTCTTGTCCACTGTAATCTCCAGGTCCTTTTCTGCAGAACTGCTGCTTAGCCAGTCAGTCCCCAGCATTGGATTCTTCCATCCTAAGTACAGGACTCTGCACTTGTCCTTGTTGAACCTCATCAGGTTTCTTTTGGCCGAATCCTGTAATTTGTCTAGTCACTCTGGATCCTATCCCTACCTTCCAGTGCATCTACCTCTCCCCCCAGCTTACTGTCACCAGCGAACTTGCTGAGGATGCAAACCATCCCATCATCCAGATCATCAATGATGATGTTGAACAAAACCAGCCTCAGGACAGACCCCTGGGGCACTCCACTTGATACTGGCTGCCAACTAGACATCAAGCCATTGATAACTACCCATTCAGCCCAATGATCTAACCAGCTTTCTATCCACTTTATGGTCCATTCATCCAATCCATACTTTTTTAACTTGCTGGCAAGAATACTGTGGGAGACCGTATCAAAAGCTTTGCTAAAGTCAAGGTGTATCACCTCCACCGCTTTCCCCATATCCACAGAGCCAGTTATCTCATCACAGAAGGCAATCAGGTTGGTCAGGCATGACTTGCCCTTGGCGAATCCATGTTGACTGTTCCTGATCACTTTCCTTTCCTGCAAGTGCTTCAAAATGGATTCCTTGCGGACCTGCTCCATGATTTTTCCAGGGACTGAAGGGAGGCTGACCCGTCTGTAGGTTCCCTGGATTCTCCTTCTTCCCTTTTTAAAAGATGGACACTATATTTGCCTTTTTCCAATCGTCCGGGACCTCCCCCGGTCGCCACGAGTTTTCAAAGATAATGGCCAATGGCTCTGCAATCACATCAACATTACTAACAATACTACTTCAGTAGTGTATAAGGGTGTTAGAAAGTGGCTCTAAATGACTGGTTGTTCCTTGAGGGAATTCATTCATCCTAGAGTTCTAGTGGAATCAAGGTAATTGTATTAAACTAGAGAGACTCTAGATAGGGCCTGCTTTTCAGAGGTGCTGACCAACTGCAGCTTCCTTTGACTTCTGAAGGAGTTGTGGGTATTTAGCACTTCTGAAAAATCAAGCCCTATTCCTTTAACTACAAAAGCAAATTTTCAAACACTGAAATGGGGAAGGCTCTCACAGAAGAGCCTCAGTGCTGCCCTTTAGTTGAGGACAGCAGACTTGATTATAGGATTTGCAATGTTGCCATGAAATAATGCACTGTGGCTCCATAGTTCTGGACAGATTATTCATCTAATCTCAGCTGGCACCATAAAATGTAGCCAATTAGGCATTTTAGTCTATAGAGTTCTCTAGAGTTTTACGGCAAGAAACTGAGGAAAGTTTGGGTTGGAAGATAAATGATAGGTATTTGTTTTATCTGGTGTTCCTGTAAATGGAAAGTGTTGAAACTCAAGTGAATTTCCCTGAGAAAGTTGAGCTAATGAACTTTTCCTTACTCCAGCAAATTGACTTTACATTCACATAAAATAATTTATTGTAGGCGTTTAAAATTAGGTTACTTTTTCTCCCTCTGTCAGAGTTATTTTTACCCCCATTTATGCTTTGGGGGGTTAAACATTCTATTCTATTATGGACAGTTAAGAGATATGATTTTATGCTTAGATTTAGAGATATTGTATCCTACCATCAGAGGGCGTTTCTGAGTATCAGGGCAACAAGATGAACCCTTTCAGGGATCTAGCAGAGAACATGGAAGTCTACAAATGGCTACTGCCAATCTCAATTTAGTCTCATGCTGGTAAAACTGAACTGTATACTGTGCACAGGTCCTTCCATGGAAGTTTCACTTTCATGATCCAGAGCAGCATGATTTAATTTATGGGTTCATTTTCTTCACACAAAGCAAAAGGACAAGGCGGTGAATTATGGTGTGTAAGAGCAATTCTGTTTGTAACTGTTATTGGAGCAGTGCTTTAATAGAGCAGTGCTTTAATGCAATTTTAGTAGTACACATGTGGTTTTCTAGACTAAGCCATAACTTGACAGTAAACAAAAAGAAAAAAATGGAATACTCGTGATTGTGGCAATTTATTTTAAAAGGAAAGTTTTTTTTATTGTTTTGTTTTCCTTTAAGAGATAAATGTAAATATAAAGCCCTTTCCCTCAAGCTAGTCAGACAAAAGATTTAAAAAGTGCTGAAACTGTGCTGTAAGGAGGGAGAGAGATGTCATATTACAATGCACAGGCCACTAGCCTAAATAGGAAAGTTTAAGTTCCTCGAGAGAAATATGGTTCATAGAATTTACAAGTTCCACTATCATAACTACTAGTCATGGGATTTACAACCGTGTAAGTCCTATGAGAGAAATAACTGCCATTCATAAAACTAATTTTTAGCTATTGAAAACATTAGGAATTTTGCCTGAGTAATGTGTGCAGAGGTGAACTGAACAGACTATGGGTGCTAAATTCAGTGACTCCTTCTAAGCTATTGGGGTACAATATTTATTGTTTGCTCACGTTGATGCTACTTATTCTTCTGCATGATAGGTGCCTGGATAAAATGGGCCTGGATGGGTCATTTAAAATAAAAAATTATTTGTTTTAACAGACAGACCTAATATATGTTTGGGCCAAATATAAATATAATCCTAAAAAAGAGCAGAATATGAATAGACACAAATATTAATACTACGAAACTGAAATTCTAATAGTATTTCCAAGATGAACGCACACAAATGACAACAAGCACAGGCAGCCTTGTGCTATTTTGCATTATGAAAAGGCGAAGTGCAAAGTTTTACCAACTGCCTGTGACATGTTAGAACTTTAAGGAGGAGGGTGAAACAAAACCTCACCAAACTTCTGGCACTTTCTGAAATAAGTGTTCTCTCACTCCCACCAACCCTCAGGATCATATTTACATAACTACTCAACATGACATTGTGGCTGCAGGGGTGGGGAGTTGAGGGGAAAAAAATTCATTATGTATATATTTGAGCTGAGTAATGAGTGAAAACTTTTATTTAAATATATTTGCTTCATCCATCTCACGATTCAATCTGCACATGAGGAAGGGGTCTGAAGGGAGAGAGGGACTCACACTCAACCTGCTCTCAAGACGTAGTCTCAGGACCTAGACGCTAGACAGCCATTGGTGTTCATTCCCCAAGCTTTTCTGCCTTTTCAAAGCTGCTTCCTCAACCCTGTCCAAAACTCAAAGTAGAGGGAAGTTCTCAGCTAGCCTACCTACAAGCCCCAGGCCTTTTTAAACATCCCATACGCAAACTGAAGTAAGGCTGCTAATGAACCAGTGCAGAACGTTCTTCTTTCTTCTGTGTAAATTACCACAGAGCCCAACCTAAAAAGAAAGATTATACGCCTCCCATTGGTTTCCTTTAATCAGGTTTATAAACTCTTCTCTTGGTCCAGTCATTGGTTTACCAACTATTCAGAATAGCAGCCTGCTATTGGCTTGTATTTCTTTTTATCTTGAACAGGAAGGCAAGTGGCCTCCAGCTGCTCCCTGGCGGCTAACCCTTGTCTCTCCTGTCCAGAGTTTTGGGACTTTCTTACTTAGTACCCTTATAATCCTTCCAAGAGCAGAGGGCTACCTATTGTGGTTGTCTAAACCTGCCCAAAGCTAAAGGGGCTATTGAACTCAAGCCACAAATAAATTCTGGGGACAACAAATGAAAAAACAGGAATGGGAGTGAAGGTCAAATGTTAAAATCCAGGAATAGGAAAGGGCCACCGAGCAGAGAACCCCCAACAGCACCACTGACCATCAAAGGCATCTAAGGAGTCAGTGGACACTACCCAACCTAGAGGGTTAGTGTATGCTGCCACAGTATGCTTTTGTATTAGCTTTTCCACTAACATTTCTGCAATTAGCTTTTGCACAAATATTGTGGGTAGAACATTTTAGCTAGTTTTGCAGTTAATTGGTGGGAACATGCCAAGAAAAAATGGAAAGTAAAGTCATTTAGTCTGCCAATAAATTTGGTCATAACCTTTCTCTGTTTGTCAGTCAGGATGTAATCCAGCCATTTTTAAATATAAGGTCTACGTACTTAGTTAAAGATAAAAGCACTTTCTTGTGCAAGAGAGGACAGGAAACAATTTGTATATACTAAAATTTTCTAGGGCTGATTATCTACAATCTCTATCTCATAAAACCCTTCCCCCATCCTTTCTCTGAGCAATTCCATTGCCTAACGATTCCTTCAGACACTGCAAAACATCATCATCACTCCAGGGACAATTGACAAGTAGAAAAAAAGATGCAAACCACATTGTGATAGAGTACACTCACCAAAGAGGCACCTCCTGCTGTCAATCTTGGGGATTAGCTCTCTCAGCCGATGCGCCCTCTCCTGCCACCTTCTCCATCTGCAGACCCATCTCAGCCCAGAAATCACAGTATCATCTTCATGACTCGGCCCTCCGGCCATGCCAATATACCTGTTTTCCACAGGTGGGCAGGGGAGTTGGGGGAAATATATCAGTGCTAATAGTCCAGCCACTTCCCCAGTGGCAAGTGGTGGGGGGACCTGACCCCACCCACTACTCCAGGTCCCAGCCCAGGGACCCTGTAGATAGTGGACTCGTGCTGCCTCTCCTTAACTTCTCTGCCAGTGCTGCTTCAACTCCCAGGGCCACTTCCCAAAGCCCCAGCACCTCCTTCACCCTCTTCTCAGGGCTTCCAGCCAGCAAGTCCCAGCAGCCATCCAGGAGCTTCCCGTTGCTCCCCCAGTCCCTGCCACCAACTTCCCTGTCCAAGGTGTTACCTTCCAGCAGTCCAGTAGGAACACAGTCCTCACTTCTTGGGTTCCCTGCCACAACTGACTGTCTCCGACCCTGCAGCTTCTTTTAGGTAAGCCTGCTGGGCCTGGATTGGCTGCTCTGTGCAGCCTATGTCCGATTGGTTGCTCCCTGTGCAGCCTTCCTTGGCTGCTTTTAACCCCTTCCTTTCCGGTGTGGAGTGAACACCCCATCACAAACATGAATAAATCACTCACAGTAAATTGTTTGATCAGACACACACAGAGAATGACAGATGATAATCACACACACACGCACACACACACAGAACAAAAACATAGTTCCCGATACGTTCAGCTTATAGAGTAAACCTTGGTCAGAGTGCTGCAAACTCTTATTCATGAGAAGTGTCCCATTAATTTTTTGGTTACTGCTCACCAACATTACTAGTTTTTTGGTTACTACGGATAAAACTTTACTTCCATAACTAAGGGTTTGCAAGATGGGACTTCAATTTATTCATATTTCAATACAAAATTGGACCAAAACTCTGAGAAGGAATGGAAGTGAACATTAACTTGGAATCACAGTTCTAATACTTCAGTTGCAGACAACTCCATTGAAGCTCAGGATCTTGTCCCCCCCCCTTCCCCACTTTTCACACACAGAGATAAAGCAGAAATATTTGTGAGATGAGCTATGCCGTTTATCTCCAATATCTTGGAGTGGCATGAATTGCTGTGGGACATATGGTCTTAAATGCACAGAAAAAGGCTGAAGGAAAAATCATGCTCTAAAGCTCTTTTAAAACTTTAAGTTCACTTAATATATTCAGCTGGGCTACATTTAAAACAGAGTTGTATTTGGTTTATTTCAAGATAGTATGTACCTTTATAAACTATGTAAACGATGTTCTTGATATGAAGAAAAAAATAAAAGCTACATGGGGATTCAATTAGGAGGAAGCTGACTATCACACTGTTAAAAGACATGAGACTACAGCAAAGTTTGATACTGTAGGCGAAATCATGTTCTAGGTTAACATTTTCTAGTTTGTTTCAGTACCTTTTATACTGAGTGTCAGAGACATAAATTGTCACATTTTATATCTTGGGCCAGTAAAATTCCCCTGGCTTACTGATATTATTGTCAATGGCAATGATGACTTGTGTAGCTATATATAGTTCTTTTAATAGACTTACCACGGGTGTTCTATTTTTCAGTTTCCTTTCAGTTACACTTTTCCTTGTTCTTTAATGACCGAGCTGATAATACAAATACTCATGTATGTGCTGAGTGCACAGTGTCCCTTGCATTGCATGTGCCTGGCATATGAATCCTTTCTTGCTGTAATTGCTTGCAGCACTGCTGGTGGCTCCTTGGCTGGTGCTTTTCTCAGCCATGCTGGCTCCTCATGAGTTATTGTGGTTCAATCTTCCCCTCTCACCATCCTCAGTCCTTTTCTAATTGGTGCCCATTTTCAAGCACAGCCATATAAACACTGCTGGGAAAGTAGCTGCATAGTGAAGAGACAAAGCTCAAGTGCTAGAACAAGGAACTTTTAAGAGCTAGGCAGGGGTTGGCAAAGGATGCTTATCATTTGGGGATGGCTTGGGAGATCAGAATGAACTTTGGTTGGCCAGTTTTCAGTGACAGGAGCAGCAGTGTTTGACATCTGGTCGGGACTCATCACAGGTGGAATGCAGCTAAATTCCAAATGAGGTACAGGTCAGGTCAGTTGTCAATGACAAGGGTGTTCTCTTGTGTATGATGCTATGGTATTGCTTCACGCATGCCCTATTACTGAAGCATAGAGTTGTGAACATGACATGTTTACAGAAGATTCACCTGGCCACAGAAACAAGGGAAAAACACTAAATATTAAGCAATAAGACACTTCAGAATGCTGAAGTAAAGGAGACATCACTTGTGAAGGAGCAGTTCTGTTTTACAGGGAACTGCTAGTGTCATCACGACCAATGTGCCCCCTAACTGATGTTTCTCTTTGTGGAATGAATAGCTCAAACTTAAAACTTATGAGCATAGTTTCTCCCATTCTCTCTTCCTTTTACTCTGTCCTGGGGAAATCTCTCATCCCCTGCATTTTGTTTTTGGACAAAAATGGAAAAATTAAGCTTTTCTTGAAAATTTTCTTTGATTTTGGGGGATTTTCATAGAAAAAACAGAACAAAACAAAAATATTAAAACCCAGCTCTTTTGAAAGTGTGTTTGTGATTATAGGTGTTGAGCCCAACAGAATATTTTGGCTATTATGGTAAATAAATAATACTATAATATATAGTGTTTTTCATCAATGGATCTCAAAGCATTTTGCAAAGCAGGGAGGCACATTATCCCTGTTTTACAGATAGGAAAACAGAGGCACAAAGATGGCAAGTGACGTGCCCAAGGTAGCCCAGCAGCAGAGTCAGGCATAGAAGCCACGTGTCCAGAGTCCTAGTCCATTGCTCTGTCCACCATCCCATGCTGCCTTAGTATTGGTCACTGCTATAGATGTCATACTAATCTAAACTTTTCATTTAAAGGCTTTAGTTTTATACAGTTGCGACAGTCAGACTGTAGTTGCTTTTTAACCAGAGTCATTGTGAGCAGATTAGGAAATTCACGGTTGGTGGCTGGAGACACATTAAATAAATTTGTGCATAGAACCTACACATTCTAAGACCAGTTTTGAACATAATACTGTAAATGACTCACAGCTGATTTAGCAGCAAATTTTTCATGGCAGGCTGAGTGTCTATAAAAAGGTGAGTTCTATATAAAAAAATAAATAATTTAAGACTCCTGTGGGTGTCTGATGTTATCAGCATATTTGGTGTTTAATGAGCCTGTTCTTCTGTAGACATTCAATGTGAGCATGAGGCTAACATGGAGGACCCGTTTGCAGCCACAGGCTGGTGTTTATACAGGGCTGTCTTTAGGGGAATCTGCAGCAGAAGTTACTGTCTCCTTTGCGTTGATTTCTTTAAGCAAGACAAAGCTGTCACAGAAGTCACTGGAGTGAGCGTCACACGAGTGATTCCATTCTGCTGTCTCGGGCAGCTCCTCTGCCCAACAGCTCTTCCTTTGGCCCCCTGTAATTCTAGAGTGTCGCACATAGGAGGGTATTTACAGGTAGGTGGAGGACTGGCCTTGTTTCTGAATGCAATGTGCACCAGAGGGCTTATGTGGGATTTAACTTACCCATGTGGTCTTCTGTATGGGATGAATTCCACTCACAGAAAATTCTGAACTTTGCTGGAAATAAGGGAGCACTTTGTGTTCCTCTCAGTATATTTATAACACTTTTGAAGTCCCTTCTGCTCTGACTGCTCTCCAAACTTGAATCTGGAAATATACAGAAGTAGATGTTGCGCTGAGGTGAATTTTTCATGCTTCCTAGCATGTGCTGAAACTTTTTCCTTGTCCTGAAATGTCAGCATTTTCATCATGGCAGCACACGTTCTGTTCCTTTGTTTGGGTTTTGGCTGAATGGAGCCACATGTTCTCATCGCTTCCAATTCTATACAGAACCCTTTCCTCCCATGACTTTAATAATGGGTGGTAACAAACAATTATGTCTTTGCCGTCAGCTTCCTCTGCAGTAGCTATTATTCTTAAGATCTGAGCACCGTGACCTGTTTTCCAGGTCTTAATTTTATTATCAAAATAGTGTAATTTTTTTTCTGAAACACTTGAGAATATCTCCTGACAAAAGCCTTAAAAATCTCCAAAAAGTAGATTCTTTCCTCGATTTCTGCAATTCTTGCAGTGAGTATTTCTAGATTCAAGATTAAAATAGTAGGTGATTCTTGCCTGGAGTGTAGATTTCCAGCACATATTTATAGATTTTATTCATAGCTTTTAAGCCCATGAGACTTATTTTCAATAAAATCCATGTTGATTGGCATTAACTATGCTCCCATCGTTTAATTCTTTACTGATTACGCCCCATTATCAGCCTTTCCATGTTTATGCCCTGGACTGATGTCAGGCTAAACATCATATAGAACATAAGAACGGCCGTACTGGGTCAGACCAAAGGTCCATCTAGCCCAGTATCCTGTCTTCCGACAGTGGCCAATGCCAGGTGCCCCAGAGGGAGTGAACCTAACAGGTAATGATCAAGTGATCTCTCTCCTGCCATCCACCTCCACCCTCTGACAAACAGAGGCTAGGNGCTGGCTGTTGTATGTTCAGCAAGGAGCATAGTGCCTTGCTAAACTCCAGTACTTTGTTTTAAAGTCAGTTCTTCTCTTTCTTTCTTAAAATGTCTAGATTTTTTATGGATATTTCTTGTGTAATTTGAAATACACATATAGGATGCTTTTAAGATTTAAATAGAAAATAGGAGCTTTATAGGTTGGTGTTACATGAGCATTCCCTAATGGCCCCTTGAGCTGAACTTTTAACATAATCTGAATGTAGGGAAAGCTCAGAGTTTGAGGCAGCCCAGGGTTAGATTTGTGTTACCTCATTTAAAGATAGCGGCATTCAAGAAGCACCAAGACTTTTAGGTTCAACTTCACTTACAATTTCTCACTTACTTATGCTTTGTTTCATATGGGCGAAGATGCTGAAAGAGCAAACACATCAAGACAACAACACGGTGAAGAATGAATATTTTACAATTAAAATACCAACTTTTCATCTCCAAAATTGTCATCCTATCAGGTTTATGTATTGCACGATACATATTGTGGGTCTGATTCTCCATCACCTTGCAACTTCTATAGTCATTTACATCTGTGCGGAGTGGGAGTAGAATGCTACCAGCTCTGAATGATAATGCTTTACATCCTCTTTGCATAAGTGAAAAGGACTACATACAAGGCGGAAGGCGGCCAATAACAGGACCCACTATGTGTTACTGTAGTTAAGTTTGTATAAAAATTCCAGAATACAAATTATATTTGACAAATAATGCATAATGACAGAGACCATGGCCCAATTCTCAGCTTGTGAGACTCAGCACATCTCTGTTGAATTCAAGGGAGCTATACTGATTTACACGAGTTGAGGAACGGGCCCATATTGCAATGGATGACGAATGAGGGCACAGAACAACGGTTGTGCTTTCAGGCTTTAATGTAACTGGATCTGCATGGATGTCCAAAGAGGAGAGAGGTTCAAGGAGCTGTTCCCCAGCCCTTTTACACAGGGACTGGGTACAATCACAATGTTTGTGCTCTTCTGAGCACAAAGACTGCATGGGTCTAGATGCACAGCCATTTCCAGACTCATCAGTATTGGATAATTTCATCTATCCCTTCACATCAGCTAGTGGAGATGGTCCTGCACTCAGTGGGAACAGATGGGAAGCACATGTTGGTTCAAAAGGGTAACACAGTCACTTGCCTCTGTGTTCCTGGAGGCACTATTCTCAATGACCTCATCTTAGCTCTGGACATTGTCGTTTCTGATTTGAGTTACTAATCCCACTGCGTTTGTTCCCCCGGCACCCCATGGAGTTATTATTTGTAGAAGTACTGTACACTTAAAGCTGGAGTGCAGGCATGTGGCAAACCCAAGGGATTGGAAAAAAACTAAATTAAATGGACAGTCTGAGATTTTCCTGCAGGTCTGTTTCAAATATGAACTGTAGAGAAAAACACAGTACACACTCACATTATCTGGAGGTACACGGATCCGAACGCTAGAGCCAGGTGAAACATAATACAGTGAATTTGGAGCCCATTCTGATTCTGGCTCAGGTTCAAGGTATGCTGTGTTCAGACAGATTTACATGCTTTACCAAAGTCCATGAACACAGACTGAGGTTTGTACTTGGGTTTGCTCCCTTCCTCCAGTCTGGCATTTCTTCTTACCTGTCAGCTGGTGACCTCCTCCTGCAACAAGACCCAGAACCCCTGTTACTTTTGAAGTATTTGGGATGGGGGGAGAGTCTGGATGCCTGCTCCCTGCTTCTGGGCTCAGTGACCACCTTCACTCCTCACTGGGTTTTTAGGAGGCATGAGATGCCAACTTCCCTGTTGCATACCAGGCACTTTACAGGGGCCTGTCTACTATGCTTACTCACTCCCCTCTAGTCCCCAAAGGATCTTCAGTGGCATTTGCTTGTGGCCATTCTCTGTCTAAGGCAGCAGTAGCCCACGGATGGCTACTGCTGCCAACTACCTTACAGATTCATGGTTGGGGCTGAGATGTCCTATAATTACTACTATTGTATACCGGGAACTGCTGTGCACTATGCTTTATGGAGCATATGATGCTGAACTGAGGCTCAAAAATATTCCCTAAAGTGATGGGTGTGTAGCTGCTAAGTAAGCCCTTGAAAAACCATATGGAATCTCAGCCCCTGCACTCAACCACTGGGTTTGGTGTTAATAGGAGCAGCCGATTTGGTGTTTTTCCCACCTTTTTTGCTATGGTGGAGAGGGGTCAGACTGCATCCTCTCCCAAAACCACTCATTTAGGGTTTGAAGTAGCGTGACCCACTACAGGAAGCTACTGAGGGGTTAACAGCACCTCCAGTGCACCTTGAAGGCTGAGAGCATAGAAGGTCACCTTGAGACACCAGGACTGGAATGGGGGCAGGTCACCTGGTCATCCCAAAACCAAAAGATCGGGTGGACCTGCAAGTTCTATTCCTAATTTGAAGCCTATAGCTTGGAAGGGAAGATATGGAACAGAAAGCAGGAGGATGAGATGTTCTTCTTGAAGGTTTAATTTCAAACTCAAACCTCAAAAAAATTGTAGGAGTTGGTTTGTTTTCAACCTACCTTGTACTAAACCTTCAATGTTGAGTTGAACTCGTGAGCTCCACATAAACTGAAGCTTGCCATGTTTGCACAGCTCTACTAAATACCCAAACACATGGCACTGAAAATTTACCCCTCTAACCTTATTAAAATAGGATGATGCTTTGGACATGATTGATGGACCTAAAAACAATACCTGAGCATTACATGCTTGCCTACTAACAGGTGGGTAAAATTTAGATTAAAAAAAAACAACATGAAAAAGAAGGCAGAAGTGGGGTAGATTTGCACAGCAGCAATAGCCAGTCTCTGTAAGAGAAGTTCAGCTGAAGACAGTGTTCACTTCTTGTGATATCTTTTTTCTTGAAGGTTTTAATCCCCTGTGCAGCTAAACAGGTTCCATGCAACATGCCTGGGAGTACAAAATCCATTCTTAAGGACTCTCTTTTTAAATTGAAGAAGCTGAATTCCGGTGGGACCTGGCCCTTTGCCCTCACTTTTTCTCCCCAATGATCACATCCTCTCAGAGTTCCAGGGAACTGTCAGAGCTTAAGACCTGAGCTGCAGCCCTTTTTATACAAAATAAAAAGAGTTTCAGCTCTCACCCCTGAGATGTTTAGAGGAAGATTCAGGAGCATTCAGGAGACAGATCATGAAACCGAACAGAAAGATAAGAATCTGTTGATGCTCCCTGAATTGCATGGGTAGATTTAACAGCTCCAGATTATTAGTAATAGTAATAGAAGTAGTGCCCCAACCTAGATAAGGAACTCATTATGTTAGGCACTGTACATACACATGGTGAGAGTATCACATTCCAGGGTGCTGTCCAGACCTGCCCTGCAACCTGGGGTGCCTCACAATGAGTTGCAGCTGTAGCTCCCAACCTGGGCTCCTCACAAATCACCAAACAGGTCACACCCTGAGTGTCTGTATAGCTGCAGCCTATCAGCAACACTGGTTACTACCTGCATGGTGACTACAACACATTCCCAGTCCTGAATTTCCCCCCAAACGTGTGTTCTGCACTGTCCAGCCCTCTCCTGGACAGTTCAGATATCAAAATGTGTTGCCCCAGTAAGGAGGTCAATATACAGCAGTTTGCTACTTCAACTGGAGTTACACAACATCCCAGTTTAAACACAGCACTGAAAAAGTTTGATTAAAGAATACAACAAGTTTCGTTAACTACAAAGAGATAGAGTTTAAGGGGTACAAGTACGGCTTTGAAGTTAGAAATAGTTATAAGAGAAAAACTCTTTCTAGTACTACAATTTAAACTAGACTTGGTTTAAGATAAAATTATTACCACATGCGCCCAGCAACAGGGCTGACAAAATTTCAGGTCAGGATCTCTCCCAAAGTCAAGTGGCTGCTTCCTTTATCTTCTGAGGTGAAAGAGAGACAGATAAGAAGAGATACTATTGGGTGGTTTTGCCCCTCACTTTCATAGTCCAGCCACCCTTTGACATGCATTTTTCTGAGGGATATCACTCGATAAAGTTCATTCTCATTGTGAGGTCGGAGTCATGGCGTCTCCTAGTGAAACCAGTTCCATGCTTTTGTTTCCTAAAATGTAAATTTATCTGTTCCTGTCCCCTTTCTTTGCCAAAGAATGGCCACTTGTCATGAATGTTGATGGGCCATGACCTGTCACCTGGCTAGAGGCATCAGCTTGTCCTTTGCCTTTGAGAAACAGGTTTATACACCTCCCCCGACTTGTCAGGTAACCACATTTCAGTCACAATTTCAGTTTATGTTCATACCTTTACATATAATGTTGCTACACACATTTCACCATGATATTATTGACCGGGGAGGTATTAGCTTTCAAATGATACCTTACAAGGCACATTTTGTACAAAGATTATTACAATAGTGTGTAGGGTGTGAATATAGGGGTGAATTCAATCACAGAGACTGTCAGTCCCTGGCCTGTAGCACTCACAGGCTAAATAAACAAGACAGACAAAGGGTGGGGGAAAGGAATACATTATATGTGCAACAGTATTGCCTAGAGTCTCCAACAAAGATTGGGACCCCATTGTGCTAGGCACTGAACGAACATAGTAAGAGATGGTCCCCAAAGAGTTTACAATCTAAATATAAAACACAAACAGTGGAAGATTGGAGGTATTATAATCCCCATTTTACAGATAGGGAACAGAGGCACAGAGGGATTAAGTGGTTTGCCCAGATCTGAAAGAAATAACCAACAAAACTCAAGCAGAATGTGTATATTTGTCACAGTGACACTGATTTTGTTCTCTTTAACTGGCTTCCTCACAACCTGTTATCCCACGCACGGTTTTTTGTTTTTGTTTTTCTTGTTTGTGGCAGATCGAGCTGTGTGAAAAATACTCACTGCTAGTCAGGCCAAATAAATAAATAAATGGAAAAAGAAAACTGTGAATAAAAGAAATGATAGCAAACCCTCAGGTACTAGGAGTGTGTGAAAAAGCTAAATCCTTTTGGAACTTGCTTTGAATTCCAGATGACGTTGAGAAGCAGAAAACTATGACTTGGCTGCTAATAGCTGTTCCCCCTGTTTTCACGAGATGCAGGGGCAGTGGAAAAACTAGCCTGAGAAATTCAGACCCAGATACAAACATTCCTAAAAGATAAACATATCCAGAGTGTGTGAATTTGGCAATCATTTCTGGCCCATTATACACATAGGCTCCAATCATGAAATTTGTATCTGGACCTAAAGTATAATTTCCCCTAAAGTTCAGAAGGGTTGGATTAATTATTCTAGTTCACATCCACCTCTGACCCTAAAATGGCAAAACAAACTAAATCAAAAGTAAATCTAACTGTATGTGACTAATGGCCTCAAACTGTCAATTATTGACAGTTGTTTTCTGTTTCATTTCTTTTAATTTTCTTCTGAGAATAAACAAAAGGCTTTTTGACTGTCAGAATAATTATCAGCTGATATAATGCTTGTGCTCCTGATGACAGTGGAATATCTTGCCACTGGGTACTGTGACGAGAGAGGCTCATCTATGATAGAAAACTTCACTGACAGTAGAGACTGAAACATCTGCAGTGAGCTAAAGCACTCGGGCTAGGTGCATGGCTTAGAGAAATATAAATCATTTGGAAGTGTTTGTGTTTTTGAGAGGATTCAGACTGGCTCTTTATACTGCCCAAGTGCAGTTCTTATTTGTAAAGGGTGTGAGAGTAAATGATATTTTTGAACTCTTCCCAAGCTGTTTTGATATGACAATGCTGCTGCTTTTGCTGGAGGTTTTATGTGCTGGTGCTAAATGGCAGCTTCTACCCAGACATAAATCACCATGTTGTGAGCTAGTTCAGAAGGGAAGTGTTATTGGAGAGTGCGATGGGGTGTTCACCCACCCCGGAAAGGAGAAGGGGCTGCTGGGAAAAGGCAGACACTCCCAGAAGAAAGAGGAGTGAGTGGAGATTGCAGGCTGCAGTCACTCCCTGTGAAGAGGGAGGAGGCTTTGGGAACTGGTAGGCTTAGAAAGGAAAGGGGAACCAGTAGTTGGAAGCAGCCCAGGGATAGAGCAGTGAGGCCAGAGAGAGAAGGCCCAGACTGCTGAGCAGAGGGTCCCTGGGCTGGAACCCAGAGAAGAGGACGGGCCTGGCTTCTCCTACCAGCCACTGGGCAACTGGCATCAAGGCAGTGAACAGGAAGACTGCCTAGGATTATTGAAAGCAACAAAGAGTCCTGTGGCACCTTAAAGACTAACAGTTTCCTGTGGCACCTTAAAGACTAACAGTTGTATTGGAGCATAAGCTTTCGTGGTTGAATACCCACTTAAATCCCCCCAGGAAGCAGGAAACATGGACAGTGACACAGCTGGAGGGCGGAGCCACGAAGAGGACACTGCGGTTCCTAAGGTCGTGAGAGGGGCTGCAGGCAGACAACAGACACAGAGTGACTGTGTGCAAACCCATGGGTGGAGGGGCGTTGGCCTCGAGCTAATCCCCAGAGTACCAGGAGGAGGCACCAGCCCAGAGGTTAGTGGTGCAGGCCATGACAGAGAGCATTTCCTTATGTGATTTCCCAGTGAAGAGAGTTCAAATTCAGACGTGCAACTGTTTGCAGCTGAAGTCAAATGCTTAGGGTACTTTGCAATACTCCAATCCAAGCTGAAAATGGCCAGCCTGTAACACAAATTCATTAAATAGCTGCACACAGGCAGCAAACAACAAAGAGGAACTACTGTCCTGTTTACTGAGGAAAACCACAGAACTGAGTAAAATAAGTATCTAATTTAATGTGCTATGCAAGTCCACATGAGGAAGGGTTTTGGCTTTCTACGATCTTCTGTAACCTGTAATAGAGAATAAAGTAAAATTCTGGAATGTGTTGGACAAATTGTTTGCAAACATACCACACATGCAAATATGCAAAACCAGAAACGGATGTAGATTCACGGTTTCAATGCTGGATGAGAAGATGCAAGTTTGCATTTGTTGAAGTTCACCTTGGAGAGAACCTGAGTTCAATACCATGCAAACCTGGATCAACTTGTGGTTACAGCAAAATCATGCAAATTTCAGCTTTATATAGTTTCAATATGGAATTAGCTGCCACTTGACCATTTCGACTGAAGGCAAGAGATCCCTCTGATTTTGCAAGCAGACAAGAGGAAAAAGCAACAGGAACGGGGAGTGGAATGAAGGGTGGGAAGAGTTTTGACTCCCCCCTTCACTGTCAGCCTGCCAAAGACTCTCTATGGGTGCTCTGCAAGGCCAGGGTTCTGTGGATGAGGAGGGAATGAGGCCAGGTGGCTCCATCGTACCTTTTTTGTATACCATGCTCTAATCTAACCAAGGTATCTGAGCAATTGGACCTATCATATTTTAAGTTTTTCTCATTCTTTACATAGGTGCTAGCTTTCACACAATAAAAATAAAATTAAGGCAAATAAATTAGCTTTGCATTTTGTTTTGAAGATGAAAAGTTTTGTGGTTACTCTGATGTGCTTCAGGAGTCACTGGCCAGCTGCTGAGATAGCTCTGTTCCTCAACCTCATGAATATCAACATTGTGGCTGAGGTTGACAGTGGAATGTAGCTGTCATGAATGGTGATGGTTGGGTGGTGGGAGGCAGTCCTGCAGGTAACCTGGGCTAATCCCATGCAGGGTCAATGTAGAGAGTTGAGCACTAGCCGATGGGCTGTTGGTAGCTCGTGTTGCTGGTGGGCTGAGCCGGATAAAGCTTTTCTCGGGGTTAGCTGTTTCATTGTTGGGTATAAGATACTTATGTACGTTTGACCAGAGTTTAGTAGAACTATCACCCCTCCCCACAAGGTAATTTAGGCCAGTGACCAATAAGAGAGCACATGGCCTTAACTTCTTGCTTCATGGGATGTGTAGTGCAGAAAGAGCCTTGACACAGATATCCCCATGAAGTCTGGCGGTTCCAAGTGTTTTAGCAGCCTAAAATACTTTTCATTCCATGGGGCAAGGTAAGGGTTGCCTCTTACTCCCTCTCCGAAGGAAGCTTATGGCATTTACAGTCCCCTACACACACAGAACATCTGAAAGGGATGATTGAGGCCCAACATCTAACATGGGTTTGTTCATTAAGTTTCACAACTTGCAGTATTTGACCAATACAGAGATCAGCTCCTTGGGGTTTGGCAGCAAACCCATTTCTGCAGGTTTACTTGGTGGTTCAGTTGCATCACAGCCCTATCATGAATATAGACAGAGGCTCCATTTGGAAACAAACCACAAATCCAGGCTGAGTTTGTGTGGGATCGGAGTTCAGTGACAGTATTTCACATGTTCTCTGGGTATTCACATAGTCCAGGATAGTAAACTGAGGCACTGAAAGGCTAAGTGATGTGCTCAAGGTCACACATCAGATTAGGTCAGTATTGAGGACAGAACCCTGATTCCCAGATCCATTAGAAATACTGCCATCGTGTTGTTCTGGTAGCAGTGGTAATTAAAGAAGTCACTCTGCCACAAATAATTATTATTATTTAACAATTTGTAAAGAAAATAAGAGCACATTTTACCCATTTATAAAAAAAATGCAACATGACACAAAAGTCAATGGTAAAATCTTTTTAAAGTCTATCTAGTCATTTCAGAAAGACCCTGGTGACAGATATTTTGTGAACTGGACTTAAAAGAACCGTTGGGCTCCTGGAGCTAAAGCAGCAGCAGTGTTTCTTCAACCAAGTGTTCTACGGTCACAGTTGGTGAGACACAGAGGATTAGAATCAGTGACATTTACAATCCCAAGATCCTGTGAAAGGAAAAGTAGCTGAGGAAAAAGTAGGTTGTGACAGAGCTTGTGACAATGAGAACAGTTCATGGTTAAAGCTGGCAGCCTGCTTTAGTTCAAATCAGATAGTTGGAGCAGGGTTTAGGTGATTTGGAGGCTAAAAATAGATGTTCTCCCCTCTTTCAGTGACATTTAAGTAGCCCCCCTGAGTAGCAGCTTCTTAAAATAGAAAGGGAAACTATAATAGTGTATAGGAAGTAGAAATTTGCATGAAAATATAGGTGTTTTTGTTCTTAGGTCACATTCAGAGGGAAAAGAGCTCCCAAGTTATCTTGTCTTAGTCCCTTCTCCCTATTTCCCTCTGATGCCTTCACTTTTCAACCTTTGCAAGCAAAATCAGGTTTTTAATAAAAAGCCTATTAATTGTAGACACTGGAACATTATCTCTCAGATTATAATGTAACTGAAGAAATCTGTATATAACAACTATCTTCAGCTCAATAACATGTTTACCAACTTTTCCATACCACAGATATTGCTTTCTAGCATTCTGGGATGTAGGTGTGACACTACTAGATCAGGTGGTCCTGTCACATGGTACTACACAGCATCATGGACTTCTAGTAATTTTCCACTAAAAGAAGGGAGAGGTCAAGACTGGGAAACAAAAGATTCCCGCCTTATGTAAATCTTATTTAAGGCTGGGGAGTAAGACAAACAGGACTCTTCTCTATTGCCTTCCTGCCCAAGAAGAAAGACTGCTGAAAGTACCTGAAGAGACAAAGGAACTGAGTGGTGGGAAAGGCAAGGGCTGAGTCCAGACTAAGACAGGAGTCTAGCCTATGAAGAGAAATAACTGGAACTCTAAGCTACAGAAATTCTGCTGCTTGCCTAAAACAACATTTAGGGTGAGAAATTATTTCTTGAAACCAATCTCTTTAAGATTTTAAGCTTAGTATGCGTGTTTTGTTTTATTTGTTTAGTAATCTGCCTTGTTCTGTTTGCTTTATAATCACTTTAAATCTGCCTTTTATAGTTAATAAACATGTTTTTGTTTATTATTAAGCTCAGTTTGTGCAATTTCTAAGGGGGGGGGGAAGAAGTTGTGCATATCTTCCTCCACATTGAGGGAGGGGCGAATTTATGAGCTTACGTTGTATAGATTTCTCTACAGCACAAGACAATATTATTTTGGGTGTACTTTCCAGAGGGGAGCCGCACTTGAGTGCTGGATGATTTCCTAGCTGAGTCTTCTCTTAGAGAGCTGTTTGCAGTCTCTGTGTGATTCTACAGCTGTTGCGTCCATACCTGGGTTTGCGTGCTGCCAGAGGCCGGAGAGCCTGATTCAACAAAACAGGGAAAGGGAGCCCAGGCTAGTGCAGCAAGCAGGCGTAGTGAAATCCCAGTACATCAGGTGGCATCCCAGAAGGGAGGTCCAACCCGTCACACCAGGCATCCCTATCAGACAGAGTCCAGAAGCATTCTGATTCTTTTGTCCAAAACCACCTATTTTGGATTCCTGAAAAGCTCAGTACTCTCTTTTCTCCTACATGAGATTACTCAGGAACATGGAATCACTCTATTAGTATGTCAGTGACACCCCGATGAACGTCACTTTTTCCAACTATGCAGCCATTGCTATCAACATGGTATCAACAGTCTCTGGAAGAGATAATCAGGTGGATGAAGCTCTAGCTCAGTCAGGGAGAAACAGCAGCAAGGTTAATGAGGAGAAGAACTGGTTAAGATCAGACTGTTGACAACAACTGTGAATATCAGACCACACAATGTCATCTCATCTTTACTCCTGAATGTGCAGATTGTCACAGGAGTGAGGAATGCTTTCGTCCATTTCATTCATCAGAAAGCTGCACATTCCCCTCTCCAAACCCACCCAGACAAGGATCTCTCTACTGTGGTCCATGCTTTCATTTCCTCCAGGTTACATTATTGCAACTCTCTCTTCCTAGGGTTGGTTGTAAATCTCACAAGAAATCTGAAGTCAGCACAATATACATAAATGCACATTTTAAACACAGGCCAACAGAAACTAACTGTACATGTGCTTCATGACTTCCATTGGCTCTCTTCGGGACATAATTAACTTCAGGACATAATTAAAAGTCCTGGGGTGAGATCTAGAGTTGGACGAATAATTGGATTTTTTGGTTTGGTGGCAGTTTAAAAAAAAAAAAGGTGGTTTGGGTCAAATCAAATCTGAAAATTCTCAAAATTATTGATGACTCAGAAAAGTCCATTACAGATCTGTTTCAGAGCAAAGGATTCAAACCTAGATGTCCCGCATCCCAGATGAGTGCCATAACCACTGAGATCAGGGTTACAATGGTAGACTGGCAGCAGCAGCACCACCCCTACGGCTAGCTATTTTGTGAAAGTATTCTTGTCAAATTTGTGAATGGTTTCAGGTCCTTCAGAAACTGCATTTTTCATTGAATTAACTATCTATCAGAAAAGTTTGCGTGTACGTGCACTGCACATAGAAAAATGATACATACACACATAGAGGCAAGAGTACATACAGGATAGGCAGCTACATGCAATGTAGCGTGTGTCCATTGTTGTACAGTTATCCTTCTTATTAATTATCAGAGTAGTCTGTGGCCACAGAATTTACTGCAGAATCTTGCCTCTGTATAGATTCTGTCATGGAATGGTGCAGCAGAATCTAAGCATTCCCATAGCCCTTACGGTTGCAAAGATACTCTTCAAAAGTTGGGCCCAATATAAACTGATGTATTATTACCTTCCAGAGTCTGCAGATTAACACATTAGTGCTGAGTGCGGTAAACTGGTTCTCTGATTTCAATGGCAGATCATCTCTGAAACCCAATGAAGACATTTTCAGTGTTTTCATAGTTAACTGATTCACCCCTGTTTTAGGAGATATCTCCAGCTAAGACATTTATCCTTGTTGGATGATGTGAGAACTAGTGGCTACTCTCAAGAGTTACTGGAATGAGGGATGAGAATTTCAAATCCCTACCAAGGGGAAGGGAAAGAGGAGATGCATGCCCCCCTCCCCACTCCAGTATCAAAAGTCTTGCAAAATGCCAAAATCCCAGGCTGTTTTCAGGCCTCCCTGAGTGCCAAAAGCTCCAGTTGTTCCCTACCACCTGCCCAAACTTCTGGCTTTCCCTTTACAAACCCTACAGTGTGACTATGTGTTTTCAATGTGAAATCCTTATGTACATTGAATATGAAATGAAAAACAAAATATGAATTTAAAATGAAAATAGTTAACCCCAGGGATACTGTAACTGACTGTGTTATAGATTAGTACAATTAAAGCTGTTGTAAACATTCCAGAATCGGGAGGGAAGGGTTGCAGACCACAGGGGCCTTGCTCCTATGTCTAGGCCATGCTTTCTGCTCAGTAACACAGGGACTCCATTTTCTTATGCAAATGTGCAAAAGGCGTCTTTGACACAGTCATTGCTATGGTGCATGTGACACCCATGAAATAGTTCATTTGGTAAAAGTATATTTTCAGGAATTGCTACAAACAATGCCCTATGGTCTGCTCAGTTTTGGAAATCCAAAGTTGGCCCTACTGTCATGCATTCAGTATATAATGAACCAATACAATTTACTTTGAGGGTGCAATGCTTGTGTCATAAACATACAGCTAAGGGTAGCATAAAATCCCTCCTTTACCTGTAAGGGGTTAAGAAGCTCAAATAACCTGGTTTGCACCTGACCAAAATGACCAATAAGGAAAGAAGATACTTTCAAATCGGGGGGGGGGGGGAGAGGTTTTGTTTGTGCTCTCTTTGTTTGTTCCCTCTGGTTAGTGAGAGAGAGAACAAGCAGGTAACCCAGCTCCTACTGAAATGATACATCTAAGATTACAGAAATTGTAAGTAATAGCAAGGAAATGCGTTAGATTATCTTTTGTTTTAGCTTGTGAATTTTCCCTATGCTAAGAGGGAGGTTTATTCCTGTTTTTGTAACTTTGAAGTTGAGCCTAAAGGGGAATCCTCTGTGTTTTAAATCTTTTTATTACCCTGTAAAATTACCTTCCATCCTGATTTTACAGATGTGCTTCTTTTACTTTTTTCTTTATAATAAAGTTATTCTTTTAAGAACCTGGTTGGTTTTTAGTGCCCTAAAAACCCAAGCATTTGATCTGTGCTCACTTTGTAACCAATTGGTTAGTATATTATTCTCAAGCCTCCCCAGGAAAGNATAATCACTTTAAATCTGCCTTTTATAGTTAATAAACATGTTTTTGTTTATTATTAAGCCCAGTTTGTGCAATTTCTAAGGGGGGCGGCAAGAAGTTGTGCATATCTTCCTCCACATTGAGGGGGCAAATTTATGAGCTTACGTTGTATAGATTTCTCTACAGCCCAAGACAATATTATTTTGGGTGTACTTTCCAGAGGGGAGCCGCACTTGAGTGCCTGATGATTTCCTAGCTGAGTCTTCTCTTAGAGAGCTGTTGCAGACTCTGTGTGATTCTACAGCTGTTGCGTCCATACCTGGGTGTGTGTGCTGCCAGAGGCCGGAGAGCCTGATTCAACAAAACAGGGAAAGGGAGCCCAGGCTAGTGGAGCCGGCAGGCTCAGTGAAATCCCAGTACGTCAGGTGGCATCCCAGAAGGGGGGTCCAACCCATCACACCAGGCATCCCTATCAGACAGAGTCCAGAGACATTCTGATTCTTTTGTCCATTAACCACCTATTTTGGATTCCTGAAAAGCTCAATACTCTCCTTTCTCCTACATGAGATTACTCAGGAACATGGAATCACTCTATTTAGTATGTCAGTGACACCCCGATGAACATCACTTTTTCCAACTATGCAGCCATTGCTATCAACATGGTATCAACAGTGTTTGGAAGAGATAATCAGGTGGATGAAGAACTCTCAGCTCTAGCTCAGTCAGGGAGAAACAGCAGCAAGGTTAATGAGGAGAAGAACTGGTTAAGGTCAGAGTGTTGACAACAACTGTGAGTATCAGACCACACAATGTCATCTCATCTTTACTCCTGAACATGCAGATTGTCACAGGAGTGAGGAATGCTTTCGTCCATTTCATTCATCAGAAAGCTGCACATTCCCCTCTCCAAACCCACCAAGACAAGGATCTCTCTACTGTGGTCCATGCTTTCATTTCCTCCAGGTTACATTATTGCAACTCTCTCTTCCTAGGGCCAGTTGTAAATCTCACAAGAAATCTGAAGTCAGCACAATATACATAAATGCACATTTTAAACACAGGCCAACAGAAACTAACTGTACATGTGCTTCATGACTTCCATTGGCTCTCTTCGGGACATAATTAACTTCAGGACATAATTAAAAGTCCTGGGGTGAGATCTAGAGTTGGACGAATAATTGGATTTTTTGGTTTGGTGGCAGTTTAAAAAAAAAAAAGGTGGTTTGGGTCAAATCAAATCTGAAAATTCTCAAAATTATTGATGACTCAGAAAAGTCCATTACAGATCTGTTTCAGAGCAAAGGATTCAAACCTAGATGTCCCGCATCCCAGATGAGTGCCATAACCACTGAGATCAGGGTTACAATGGTAGACTGGCAGCAGCAGCACCACCCCTACGGCTAGCTATTTTGTGAAAGTATTCTTGTCAAATTTGTGAATGGTTTCAGGTCCTTCAGAAACTGCATTTTTCATTGAATTAACTATCTATCAGAAAAGTTTGCGTGTACGTGCACTGCACATAGAAAAATGATACATACACACATAGAGGCAAGAGTACATACAGGATAGGCAGCTACATGCAATGTAGCGTGTGTGTCCATTGTTGTACAGTTATCCTTCTTATTAATTATCAGAGTAGTCTGTGGCCACAGAATTTACTGCAGAATCTTGCCTCTGTATAGATTCTGTCATGGAATGGTGCAGCAGAATCTAAGCATTCCCATAGCCCTTACGGTTGCAAAGATACTCTTCAAAAGTTGGGCCCAATATAAACTGATGTATTATTACCTTCCAGAGTCTGCAGATTAACACATTAGTGCTGAGTGCGGTAAACTGGTTCTCTGATTTGAATGGCAGATCATCTCTGAAACCCAATGAAGACATTTTCAGTGTTTTCATAGTTAACTGATTCACCCCTGTTTTAGGAGATATCTCCAGCTAAGACATTTATCCTTGTTGGATGATGTGAGAACTAGTGGCTACTCTCAAGAGTTACTGGAATGAGGGATGAGAATTTCAAATCCCTACCAAGGGGAAGGGAAAGAGGAGATGCATGCCCCCCTCCCCACTCCAGTATCAAAAGTCTTGCAAAATGCCAAAATCCCAGTCTGTTTTCAGGCCTCCCTGAGTGCCAAAAGCTCCAGTTGTTCCCTACCACCTGCCCAAACTTCTGGCTTTCCCTTTACAAACCCTACAGTGTGACTATGTGTTTTCAATGTGAAATCCTTATGTACATTGAATATGAAATGAAAAACAAAATATGAATTTAAAATGAAAATAGTTAACCCCAGGGATACTGTAACTGACTGTGTTATAGATTAGTACAATTAAAGCTGTTGTAAACATTCCAGAATCGGGAGGGAAGGGTTGCAGACCACAGGGGCCTTGCTCCTATGTCTAGGCCATGCTTTCTGCTCAGTAACACAGGGACTCCATTTTCTTATGCAAATGTGCAAAAGGCGTCTTTGACACAGTCATTGCTATGGTGCATGTGACACCCATGAAATAGTTCATTTGGTAAAAGTATATTTTCAGGAATTGCTACAAACAATGCCCTATGGTCTGCTCAGTTTTGGAAATCCAAAGTTGGCCCTACTGTCATGCATTCAGTATATAATGAACCAATACAATTTACTTTGAGGGTGCAATGCTTGTGTCATAAACATACAGCTAAGGGTAGCATAAAATCCCTCCTTTACCTGTAAGGGGTTAAGAAGCTCAAATAACCTGGTTTGCACCTGACCAAAATGACCAATAAGGAAAGAAGCTACTTTCAAAGCGGGGGGGGGGGGAGAGGTTTTGTTTGTGCTCTCTTTGTTTGTTCCCTCTGGTTAGTGAGAGAGAGAACAAGCAGGTAACCCAGCTCCTACTGAAATGATACATCTAAGATTACAGAAATTGTAAGTAATAGCAAGGAAATGCGTTAGATTATCTTTTGTTTTAGCTTGTGAATTTTCCCTATGCTAAGAGGGAGGTTTATTCCTGTTTTTGTAACTTTGAAGTTGAGCCTAGAGGGGAATCCTCTGTGTTTTAAATCTTTTTATTACCCTGTAAAATTACCTTCCATCCTGATTTTACAGATGTGCTTCTTTTACTTTTTTCTTTATAATAAAGTTATTCTTTTAAGAACCTGGTTGGTTTTTAGTGCCCTAAAAACCCAAGCATTTGATCTGTGCTCACTTTGTAACCAATTGGTTAGTATATTATTCTCAAGCCTCCCCAGGAAAGGGGGTGAAGGGGCTTGGGGGAATATTTTGGGGAAACAGGGACTCCAAGTGGCCCCTTTTCCTGGATTTGTATCTAAATCACTTGGTGGTGGCAGCAATACCGTCCAAGGACAAGGGAAGGATTGATGCCTTGGGGAAGTTTTGACCTAAGCTGGTAGAAATAAGCTTAGGGGATCTTTCATGTGGGTCCCCACATCTGTACCCCAGAGTGAAGAGTGAGGAGGGAACCCTGACAGCTTGGCATTTCATAGACAGAATATATAACATTTATTTGGCATCCTCCTGGGGAGTTTTAGCCAGTTCTTTAAGAACTCAGAACTTTCTTCCCACCACCTGCAGTTAAGCTAAACACTAACTAAACTCAGCAGACCTGATTCTGCCTTCACTTGCACCACTGTTACACTGGTCTAAGGGCACTGACTTAAATTAATCAGTCCTCATCCACCCTAGTTTAACTGAGAGTAGAATCAGGCCCAGTTGTTACTTTTCTATCTTATCTCTAAATCCTTAGGCAGAAATTTTCACAAGCGCCCAAGAGATTTAGGAGCTCAATCCCATTGACTTTCTGAGACTTGTACTTATAAACTATTTAGGTGCTTTTGAAAGTTTCCATTTCAAGGCTATCGTTCCAGAAACAACAATTGCACTACCACACTGGAAATTTAAAACAAACAAACAAACAAAAATACCCTACAGATTCTCAGCCAATTTCATAGCTCTTTTTAGCTCCAGCATTGCTTCCCATGGAATTACTGCACATTGCTAGGATAGCTCTGCTGTATATTGCTAACAAGCAGGATTTCCCCCACATTTTTATGAATTCAATATTATTCCATTCTGTTAAAAAAAAAACCAGCGTAAATATGGATGACACATACTTAACACAATTAAACATTTAAGCGCTGACCGCTGCCCTCCATTATTTTACATGTACCTTGTATCTTGAAAAAGAATCAGCCACAGTTGTTGCATAAGCCTACATATGATGAATTGAAAGGCTGTTTGGTGATAGAAGGGCAGGTTTAAACCTTGCAAGTTCAAGGTAGGTTATTCTAGAAAGGCAGTACCTTACAAAGTTGTAGGAATTAATTCAAAGGATATGGACAGTATTTGATTTTAAAAGGTTTATTTTGCAAAATATCCTATGCTTAGTTGCCTTTAGATTGTGTATTTTGACTCATCCATGGAGAGCTCACGAATGCATCAAAAATTCATGGCCTCCAGATCTCTGCTGGGATAATATTCAATAAACATCTGGGACAAATATCATATTAGTGTGTGTTTTTGCAGAAATGATGATCTGGTGTTCTGCAAGCCATGTGCATATGGAATTAATACTCCAGAAAGTGACAGTGGTTGTAATAGAAGTGATAGTAAATGTGCCTCCCTGTAACATGTTGGGCACTGCACTGGTGGAATATAATGCTCAGCATAACTATTTCTTGTCACATGCTTTATGAAGAAGAATGGTAGCAATTTGAAAATAGCCTTCATTATTCTATATTTTGTTAATGTGGCATCCGCCTTTAAATTTTTCAGAAAGAAGGTATTCTGGAATCATCAGAATGATTCAGCAAAGAATAATCTTTCACAGTTATCTGGCAGGGAAACGCACGTGGGCGCACACACACACACAAATATGTGAACAGAGACCCGGATCAGTGTCACTCCATTGAATCTATTATGGGGTACATCAGCAAAGAATCTGCCCCATAATTTTACTCCCCCCCCCATTGTTACTGATTTTTAGGGTATAATACTGCAACATCAGTTACACTGGTAAAATGGAGGAAAACAAATGCGGATCAGTATCAGTAATTCAAAAGCCAATTCATTCTAAATACTAGTCACTGATCATTAATTCACACCGCTGTAATAATCAGCACCAGTATAGACTAATCCATTGCTCTCAATTAAATTTCTCAGTCTTCAAAGATGAGTAAACTCTAACCCTTCTTTTAATAAACTGAAAACAAATCCTTAATATTACTTTATAGATTAGAAAAATTCTAATCAAATTGCACTTTATTAAAGAAAGTTTTAATAAATTATGATTATATTACATTGCTACCAGAGTTTGGCACAGATTTATTATATCTTGGATTCCTTTATCTTCTGAGTCAATTTATTTTTGTTAAGTCAAATATATGCGAGAGGGTCCATCTCTGTCTTTGTTTTATAGTGTCGACATAAAAAAACCTAAGTCATCTTCTGACTCTCAAATAGAATTTACGTCAGCATCCCTAAATCATTTACCATTATCTGATTCATTAATGTTTATCTTGCATGGGCATAAATGACATCCTATATTCTAGAGTATTCTATGGCTGAATTGATTCTGCATATTTAGGGCCCAACTCCTGCATACACTTATACACATGCTTAACTTTAAGCATGGAAGCAATCCCATTGGGACTGCTCATGTGCACAGAGTTAAGCATGCACATAAGTACTTGAGGGGTCAGAGCCATAATGTCCTAAGAAAACGTATTATTCATTCATATTATAGAAACATATAAAGACCTCAATCAGGAGGCCCTCACTGAGCTAGACCTTATACAAGTATATAGGTAGACATGGTCTCCATGATCCAAACAAACACACTAAAGAAATTGGTGAAGTTCTGGCAAAACTCCCATTGACTACACTAGGGCCAAGATTTTACCCAAAGTGCTCAAAGTGAGTATCAAACAATCAAGCGGTAGCAGGGGATTTGTGGTAATAATGTGTGGTTACATAGTCGAACAATGAGTACAAATTGATGGTTGAAATCCTTTGGGCCAGCTCCTCAGCTGGTATAAATTAGCATAGCTCCATAATTCAATGAAGCATCACTCTACAAAACCATATCACTCTGTGCTCTCTTAGCAGTAGCTCCACTAGGACTCTACACGTGCATATGGGTCCATTCTAGCGGACCTTGATGCAGGACTGGGGCCATAGCCTGTAAAAGTGCTTTGGGGACTGAAAGTGGCAGTGCAAATGTAAGCTGTTATTGCTTGGAAGAGAGTCATGTAATTCAAATAGGCTAAGATCCACAAAGGTACTTGGGCTCTTCACTTCCATTGAAATAATGGAAGTGAGAAGCTTAAATATCTTTATGGATCTGCGCCACAGTTTCTCTGCCCTTGGGCTGTGCTTTCTCTGTTGCACCTTTTGGAGGCCCAGCTAAGAATTTGAACCCCTTTTAATTTTTTTAATGGATACTAAGGACTTTTTAAAAAAAATTATATCTATCTATCTAATCTATCTATCTATCTATCTATCTAAGCTGCTGGTTTGACATGAAAGGAGTTCAGTACAGAATCATAGAAATATAGGGCTGGAAGGGACCTTGAATGTCATCTAAATATGGAGCAGAGATACTCTTAATATAATATTGCTACAGTGCATGCAACTGCATCAAGACTGCATCCTGTGTGTTAGCAGGAGATTTTTCACTCTGGAATCGAGTCTAGAATTGCCTGCTTGTTTAAAAAAAGAAACACAAGCATTTATTGAACTGAATCTTCTGCTAGATGCACACAGGTAATTACCTGGAGGTAATTGCCCACTTTCATAAAAATGATTTTATCACAGTTCTCTAAAATGGAAGTTTAATTAAAAAAAATAGGACAGACTGGGTGTCTGTAAGAGAAAGAAATGTTTGGGGAATTAAGGTCATCATCTTTAATATCACAGCTCAGCACCTGCTGCCACCTCTTGTGTACAAGAGCAAAGCTCTATAATCAACTGTATAGAGGAGGACAGTGTTTGAACAAAACTATACTGAAAGAAACAAAAGGGAACACATATTAGTAAAATATTTATTAATATTTCTAGTATGTATTCCTTAAATAATTTGACATATTATATTTGACCAGCAATAGAGCTGATGAAATCTCACAAATAAGACCTCATTACATAATTTATTTGTTGAAAAACTGCAATAGTCACTGAATACCAAATCCTCAAAAGTATTTTAGCTCCTAAACACATTTGAGGATCTGAGCCTGAATAATGTATTTGGTAAATATTATTTGATCAGTTCTAATTTTTCCAGTGCAAATATACTTTTCACAAACTTACATGATTTCTGAAAAATGAAATGTCAACACGTTATACCTTGTTAGGAGTGAGTAAACACAGGATTGGATAGTTTGGAGAGTTAGTAAATGAACAGGGACTATTTTCACAACTAGTTCATAGATTCAAAGGCAGCCTTGAGAATATGCCACCTCCTAAAGAAATACTTGAGAAAAAATATATATAGGTAGTTAAGATTACTTACCAGTTTGAAGACACTTGCACAATAATCACTCTCGGGCTGCAGTTGCTTGTCATTTCCAAATTTAAAGGGCCTGTTTTCCGAAATGCATTCTGGGGGAAATTATTTCTATAAAACCCCATGTAGACAAGTGTCCATATGACACAAACCATCATTATTACTGACACACTGCTGCAGTGTCAGCAGAGAGTGCAAGGCCTGAAAAGTTACGAAGCTGGAGCTGTGAAAGGTTCCTTTGAAGGGTTGAGGCAAATCAATGGGATAATGTGGAAACCCATATACTGTTGTTATCCCTATTATGTGGGGAGAAGACCTCAGCCTCCTGGACTGTCTACCAGGCACTTTTGCCAACAACTACATTTTCTGGGGAAAAAATGTTTAAAAAGCATTAAATAAAAAGAATCAGTAAATTCAAAAAATAATAATAATAAGAGGTCAAACAAATACAGGCGAAGTCCAGGCCAAGACAAAACATAAAAAGGGACAAAATATGTTCTAAGCTTTAGCAAAAATACATTTTAACTACAACAACTGGAAAATAGCCAACACATGTCATCGAAACACCTAAGACCGGATTCAATAGGAAGTAGTGGAGGCCTTCTGTGTCCTGCCAACCCCAGAATGAGAGCTTAGTACAATAGTTCCACAATAGGTGTACCCTGTTCACAAATCAACTTGCTGTTCAGGACATAACTGCCACCCAAACAACCCTCCATGCCAGGGAATTACACAGCAGGTTGCAAGAGGAGAGCTAAAGTAAATAAGCTTCCTGCCTTCTGTGTGCCACAATGCCCCAATGCGTAAGGAAGGCTAATAAGTCTCTTCTAGGTGAATTCAGGAACAAAGATGCCTGTCGAGATGGTGTCTTTAGGTCACATGACCATTTAAAATTGCTCCCTTGCTGACAAAAAATGAAAGGTATTTTCTGTAATGTGTTGGAGGCACCTTGAACCTGATTGTATCAATGGCAGCTGGGCTGGTTGGAGTCTGACTTTGCTCCTGAGATGCATGCAGTGTTGATTGAACAAAAGTATCATGCCTAAATCAGCTTTATGGGGTTGCTACTCAGGTGAAAATGCTTCCAATCAAAACAGGGAGCAACCTCTGGGACTGGCAGTCAGGAAGGACTTTGGGTCTTTTGGGGAATCCACCACCATGGAAGTCAAAGGGGCTGTGCAGGCTCAGGGAACCACCCATACAGAGACAGCTATAGAACTGGAGCCTTAGTGCTTACACAGCCATCAAATGTTCCCCCCTAACCAGGGACAGAAGTCTGCACGTCTGCTCCATCCAGGTTTATGGGGATAACAGGAAAGCTCTCCCTGAGGTCCAGGAGAAGAGGTTGATCAAGTTTCCCCAACCCGACTGCCAGGCAGCTGTAGGGAACCTTAGGATGCCATATGTTCTGTGCCAGCAGTTGGGTCTTACAGCTGCCTCTGAGCCACAGAGAAAGCCATGTGGAAGTGAGAAAGCCAAGTCAGATGGAAAGCCCAGGACCTAAAAGCATGGGGTGTACCCTGTAGGAAAGAAACACACTTTCCCAGCCAAAATCAACACATTATCCTAAAGAGATCATGATATTTCTAATTTTTAATAGGGAGAGACTAGCTCAGGTCCCAGAGAGTCTGAGAATGTCCTCGATTCAAAAGAAAGACTAACCCCCCCATTTCATCATCCGTTTGTAGTTGTTACAGGGAGTCCTCCATATCTTGATTACCTGCCATAACATCCGTACAGAGCAAGACAAGAAGGAATGTTGTTTAAAGGAGCCCACCTAAAAGCTCAGAATGTGTTTGGCTTTCTTCTGTGTTCTCTCATCCCCAATTGTGTGTGTGTCTGTGTGACATCAGGGAAAGAGGTTGTTGGGTAGCTATTCTGTCACATCAGAGGTCATCTGCATGATACATTCTTAACACAAAAACTAATACGATTTTGGCTGATGTGACAGAGNTTGCTCCATGTGGTACAGCACAGCATCTTGCTGGTGAGCGCAGACTCTCATGTTCTCATAATAAGCACTTTTCCTCCTCCTGATCTGCTGACAAACTTATGAAAGTGCCTGCTGCTTTTATAGTCATAACGGCAACTCTTTTTTTGCTTGGCTTTTCCTTTTGTACCAGTCTTGCTATTACCCTGATTATACAAATACACTCATTCATTTCCTTAAGATCATGTTTTCACTGCTAAATTGGTATATGGTTTCCTATTACCACATGTGCGCCAACTGTTCCCATATTGTTATGGGATGTAGAATTAACTACAGCTTCCTAGCGTTCAAAACAGGAAGGGTTTTGCTTGGCAAGATTAGTACTCAACTATGTGGCTGCTGCTATACAAGGAATACATGAAAATGCATAGTTCCAATGTGATTGAGCCTAAACCTCCTAGACATATCACTTTATACCTTATGTCACAAAGCAACAGCTAAAGGTGTTACAGTCTACAAGTCTGCATTAGAACTGCAAGAACAGAGGAAAAGTCACATTGAAATATACTTTGGTGAATAATTTAAATTGTGACTTTTTTGTGAGTGATAGAACTTAGAAAATCCACAGGGCTGGTTGTATAACACTCAGAAAGCTTATGGAAAGTATCAGTCATTTTAAAATAACAACAACAAAAATAAAAACCCAACTTGGAATGCAGAAGCAGAATGGAAGATTTCCTGATACCATGATGCATCCTGGTGCAGACATCATGGAATTGTTATTTATATTTTGTATTGCAGTAGACCAACCAAACTCAGGTCCCTAGTTTAGGTGCTGTACAACCATACATCAAGAGGCAACCTCTAAAGAGCTTACAGTCTAAGAAGACAAAACCAAGGTAGGATCTATTACCCCCATTTTACAGAAGGGGGACTGAGGCACAGAGAGATTAAGCAACTGCCCCAAGGTCACAAAGCAAAGAGAATGCCAAAAACAATACAACAGTGAATGAGAAGGATGGAAAAAACACCACTGACATTATAAACTGGAGTTCTCACAGAAGAGATAGGATTGCCCGATGTTTTTCAGATAATTGCTTGTGCAGTAGCTGTTTTCACGAAGAGGGAAAGGATGAAAGAGGATGAATGTTAGTACTATGTACTGCATTTTTCTGCTTCCCCCTAAAAACTTATTTAAAATGTCATTTCCACACAGAACAACAATATCCATTAAGTACAAATTCACACATAAATGCACATGCTGTATTAATAGCCTTCAAAGTATCACCAGGCTTCACTGAACAGGAATTTAATGGTTCAAAAGGTCACTTTTAAAACAATCTGAACAATTTTATAGAGTTGTCCCCAGACATAAATTCCCACAAAAGGAAACTGGCTAAACAGAGTTTTAAAAAGCTAGTTCCCGCCGTCTGCAGAGGCCTGTTCAGCTAGAGTGTCACGAGTACGAGTTCGTGTGTTTCTAACACATGGGGAGGCAGTAAACAGCAACCCAGGAGCTGCTGAGGGGAAGGACTTCCACCGCTAGATCACTATGGTCCACTATAATTGGCTGCCAGCTTATAAGTGACTCTGTCACATGCTCAGCTCACCTTTTCACTCTGCCTTTCTCAGCGGCAAGATTCTGAGAGCTGCTGCTACCTCAGATTTGGTTCTTTCAGGATGCAAGGAACATGTCACTTCCCACATGCAGTGTCCTCACCAATCAGCATGCTCCCTGATGGCTGCTCTCTCGTTCCTTTTGATGTGCGATGATGTCTTTTTGCTTGAGCTGCTTCTCTGGTCATTTAAGATTACTGATGTTCCCAGACAGACCAAAGTGATTCTGGGCTCTGATTTGGAATGAGAAGTGAAGGTGGGGAATGGAACACATGAGATATAAGCTACAAAGTATGAAGTTCAACTCTTGATATGAACTACATATAATTGAAATCAACATGTTCAGATGGAACATTTTGGTTTTGATAAATCAGCCTTTTTCTGATGGAAGAAAGTTCTGCTGGAAATTTTTCAACCAGGTCTGAGACCAATGTGATTATACACTTGTATAAATACATTTGTCTCTTCTATTCATTTTCCCTCTCCCACATTTCTGTTTATTCCACTGTGGCATATTGTCTAAATCCTGGATTGAGAGAGCTCCCCGGGCAGGACTGTCTTTGTGTTTTTGGCGATTGGTTTGCATGAGGTTTGTTTATTTTAAAAGAGAGCTTAGTACAATAGTGCCCTGATCCCGGTTTGAGATTCCTAGATGCTACTCCAGTAAGAATACATTAGAACCATAGTGTTTTAAACAGCTGAAACCCATTTGACTCTCCTTAGAATATAACCCCGAAACAAAAATTATAGTAATTTATTGAAGTCATTTTCCTCCTCACTAGGAATATTTTTCACTCTAATTTGTCTCACACAAAACTGTGTTCCATTTACGTTTTTTAAGGCCAGGCGAGATATTAGATCATTTTGTCTGACTCCCTGCATATCACAGGCCATCAGATTTCATCAAGTTACCCCTTTACTGAGCCCAATGACTTTAGTTATACTAAAGCATTTCAGTCCTCAGACTACATTGTTGTGTACCACAGGCAGAGAACAGGAGAGACTAATGTGCTGCCAATGCCCAAGTCATTCTTGTAATGGCAGGAAATTGATTAGGAGAGATCTATACAGGTGAACCTACCATGGCGATCCATGCCCCATGCAGCAAAGGCAAAAAAACAAAAACAAAACCCACAGTCCCTGCCAATCTGACATGGAGGAAAATTCATTGTGATCCCAAATCTGGCATTGAGACAGACCCTGAGCATGTGAGCAAGACAATCCAGCCAAGCATCCAAGAAAGAGGATTCTCTTTGTCATCTCAGAGCCCTAGTCCATCCCACCCAGTACCCCATCTCCCTCTGTAACCACTCTCTTATGCTTCAGAGGAAAGTGAAAAACAGAACTCAGAATACATGTGGACAATTGTGCATCGGGGAGAAAAAATCCTTCCTGACCCCTGAAGGCAACTGGCTGAAGGCCCGATGAATGAGATTTGATAATAGTCAGTGTCTTAATACTGAGATGCAAGTGTTATGACCATGTTGAGGATAGTGCAGGCAAACCTTCCCCCATGGGCCATGAAGGAAGGGAATGAACAGGGGGATTGAAAGCATATTGTTCTAAAAAGATTCTCCACCAAGTGATGGAGAATCCACCACCGCCCCGCTAAGCTGTGCCAATATTTAATTACCCTCATTGCTAGGAAATTGTACCTTATTTCAAAGTTAAATTTGTCTACCTTCAACTTCCAGCCACCGGATTTTGTTATGTCTTTGTCAATGAGACTAAAATACACATGGAAAAGATAAGTACCTATATGCAGTGATCCAGTCTCAAACTTCTTTGATAAGCTGAATATGTGGAGCTCCTTAAGCTTTACATCGAGATTTAAGAGAGACTTTCCAGACTAGAGCTTGTGTCCTTTCCACAGAAATAACATACTATTTTGTGTTCACTTTATGGAGCTGACTGCAAGGAAAGGAACCAAGCTCATGGAGTTGATGGTGGCTTCTAGGTAAGGTTGGGTCCTATTTGGAAAAGTTCAATAAAAAACTAGTGCTGTAATACAGCACAAAATATGGTAATACATTCTTTGTTGGGTCATGATTGATCATGGTCATGACATTATGTTGTTTATTCAGTTAACAGAGGAGATTTATGCTGCAGCATTAACAATGCTGAAGTTTTAGACAAAGATTTTCCAAAGTGACCAGCGGTGATTAAAAAAAATGTTGCTTATAAACAGAGAATACACTTCAGATCTAAAAAATTCCTATGAAGATTAGGAGCAAAAAAAGAAAAGAAAAACAAGCAAAAAAATACCCCTTTGTGTAAAGCATCCAAAAGCTGTTTAATTTTTTTTTATAAACTACAGAAGTATAGAAAATGCTTAACTCCAGTATTTTAAAATTGCTCTAAATGCTGAATGTTCAAACTCCAAAATTGTTTTTAATGAAATTTCTGTTCCCACTCCACTACAAAAGATACTTTGTGATGACAATTGCCTACCTTTTCCATTTTAGATGCAAAATTGTTCTAGCTTATTCATTTTTGTTCAGTTTCCTGTACACTAAAGTGAAGTTTGTTGTGACTGAAAGCGCACACACACAAAAAAACACCAAAAACACAACACTAAATTTCCTTATATACATATGCTCAATAGCATTCAAAACCACACAGGCCCAGATTTCTCTCCTTTGCCAAGATTCTACTCAACACAACAGAGGGGTGGGGTCTACAAGGGAGCTGGATATAAGTCCCAAATTTCCAGGGTGGATCTGCACTACTCAGAGCCCCAGCATAAATGAGAGCATCCTGGGGAATGCTCTACTTTACACCAGCTGGCAAGGATCTCTAAGGGATGTTGTCTGAACATAGTATACTTTCACAGCACTGCCTCTCTGGCCTTGACATGCCCCCTACACTAGCTGGGAGTGGGATGATGACCCAAGAGCTGGATATGCCAACTGTGCACCAGCTGAGAGGTCCCTCCATGTATCCTCTGTAACATGATATGGTTTAATTGATCAATCCTGTCTACATTAATCCACAACAAATTAAGGGGACTTGATGACTGGAGAGATTAGCAAATTGTAATCACCTCCTTGTTTCCTGGCATTGGTCCATACTGGTCTTAGGTTTGAATGAAAGAAAATTAACAGCCAGAATTTCTCCAACATCAGTCTTGAATTATGATAGATGCTGCTAATTAATGTCAACAGTTGCTTTAAAAAAAACACTACCATCAACAGGCAGCATTTGGGTAATAAAATTAAGGGAAATAAGAGAAACTGAAAGGGCTATCAAAAAGACTAAGGGATGCTTTCAACAGAAATTATCAATCACCAGAAGTTAGACTAAAGTGGATGATATACTGAAAAGGTATGACTATAGATTTGAAAGTTTAAATATTGCAATATACAACATGACCTTTGTATGTAACAACATAGGGACAGATAATCTGGTCTGGCAGGACTGCACCCTGGGCAAGAGCGCAGCCCGTGGGGGTAGCTTTAGGCAAAGATGAGGCTTTGCATGAGCTGAGCCTGCCCCCACTAGCAAACAGAACAAAGTCAGGGCTGCTTTAACTTACACTCAGCTGCCCACACGCCACATGTTGGGTATGGAGCAGAGGTATTGCCTAGAACTGCTACATAGGCTCTATGCCACCGAAAGATTCTTCTTCATAATCATCACTCCTGTAACCGCACTGGTCATTGGGGCACCATCGTTGATGAGCAATCAACCAATTGTCGCCACCCCTGACAATTGTGTGTCAGTGCTTGAGTGTCCGCGAAGTCCATTCCTGTCCACTCTTTTATGTTGTCAATCTCTTCTTCTGTCTACTTCTTCTCTTCCCCTGTACTGCCCCTGGGAGGATGATCTTGGATAGGCCGGATGATCTTGTTACATGGCCGTACCACTTCAGCTNTACATAGGCTCTATGCCACCGAAAGATTCTTCTTCATAATCATCACTCCTGTAACCGCATTGGTCATTGGGGCACCATCGTTGATGAGCAATCAACCAATTGTCGCCATCCCTGACAATTGTGTGTCAGTGCTTGAGTCTCCGCGAAGTCCATTCCTGTCCACTCTTTTATGTTGTCAATCCATCTCTTCTTCTGTCTACTTCTTCTCTTCCCCTGTACTGTCCTTGGGAGGATGATCTTGGATAGGCCGGATGATCTTGTTACATGGCCGTACCACTTCAGCTTGCACTTCTCCATGGTCATCAGGAGGTCTTCATATGACCCAGCGCGTTGGGTGATGATGTTGCGGACCTCTTCATTAGTGATGTGGTTGAAGTAGGAGATGCCCAGGATTTTACGGACATATCTCATCTCTACTACCTGTATTTTCCATTCAAGTTCTGCCATAAGGGTCCATGTCTCGCACGCATACAGAAAAATTGAGATGACCAGTGCATGCAGCAGTGTCGGTTTGGATTCCAGGGAGAGATGTTCTTGTTCCTCCAAATTGGCTTTAACTTTGGCACTGCTGCTATTGTTTGCACAGTTCTTGTCAGAATTTCTGCCTTGGATACTTCATCAGTGATGATTGCCCCCAAATACTTGAACTGTTTCACTGTCTCTAGCTCTTGTCCATGGACAGTGATATGTGAGCTGATCCCAGCTGTCATCAGCTTAGTTTTCTCGGCACTGATTTCCATGCCGTATTTTGCAGACGTTTCATTCAATTGTTTCACAAGATTGGCAAGTTCATCTCCGCTGCCTGCCAGGCCAATGTCATCAGTGAACCGAAGATTTGAGATTCTTTTCCCCCCAATACTGACTGTGCATATGTGATCTTCTAGGGCATCAGTCATTATGTGCTCCAAGTAGATGTTGAACAGTGTGGGCAAAAGAAGGCAGCCTTGCCGGACTCCAACTGTGGTGCGAAACCACTCTCCTATTGTGCCATTGATGAGAACGGCACCGCTGGCCTTGGCATACAGTTGTTTAATGGTAAGAATAAGCTTATGACCAACACTGTACTTCTTCATGGTTGCCCAGAGCGCTTCATGTCATACTCTGTCAAACGCCTTCTTGAAGTCAACAAAGACGTGGTAGATGGCCTGCTGGTGTTGTAAGTACTTCTCACATAGAACACAAAGGTTGAAAATCTGTTCTGTGNGTGAGTACATCTATTACTATTTCTCCTCTGAATTTCATCAGTTTGGCTGGGATGTTGTCTATACCTGTAGCCTTTCCGTTCTTGAGTGATTTCACAGCTGTCGCCACTTCTTCACCCAGTATTGCAAAGTCATCCTCCTCTGCTGAATCTGGGTTGTCTAAGACACTAGGAGCTCCATTATCTGCAGGTTGTATAGATCAGAGCAGTAGTTTGTCCAGCTATTGTTGGTGTCCCTTCCTACTGTAAGACTGTTCCCTTCTTTGTCTTGAATTGTGTTAGCTTTGGTCCATCTTTCCTTTGTCAGATCTTTTACAACCTGGAATGCTCGTTTGCTATTTTTATTATTGATACATTCTTCAATTTTAGAGCATTGTTTTTCAATCCATATCTCCTTGGCCACCTTCATTCTTTTCTTGATCTTTCTGCCGATCGCTCTGTATTTATCAGCTCCCTCAGTGCTGTTCTTGTCTCTGTTATGTTCTCCTCTAATGTCACACATTTGTAGTATTTCATTTGTGACCCATGGTTTTGCCCTCTTATGATGTTTCCCAAGGATGTCCATTGCTGCCTCATTCATTACAGCATTGAAATTGTTGGTCATTGTTTCTACATCTTCTAGAGCAAGCAGCAGGGTAAATTTTCCACCGATCATTGCTTGGAATGACTCTTCAATGTTTTGGTCTCTGAGTCTTCCTAAGTCAAACTTAGTTCTGGTGAACTTTGGCCTGATGATTTTTCTTAGCCACAGCCAAAAATTTAGCATCACAAGGTCGTGATCACTTCCAATATCAGCACCGGGGAAGCTCCTTGTTTTAGCTCTGTTAATAACAGAAAAAAATCGGTTTTGCACCATAATGTAGTCAATCTGGTTGTGATGTAGACCACTAGGTGCATGCCACATTGATCGTCTGGATGCTTTATGTGCTCCTAATGTGTTTGCAAGAACCAGATTGTTATAGCTGGCAAACTCCAAAGGTCTCAATCCTCTCTCATTGGTTACCGCATTACAGAAAGGGCCACAACAATCTCGTCAATCTGCCTGTGCGTCAGTACCCACTTTAGCATTCCAATCTCCCTGTACAATCAGGGTATCTTTCTTGTGTACCTTATCAATGATGTCCTGGAGCTAATTGTAAACATCTTCAATTTTCTCATCATCATAGTCTGTTGTGGGGGCGTAGACTTGTACCACTGTGATTTAAACGATACTGGCTTTAGACGGATGGAAATAAACCTGACTACTGAATTCTTGAGATCTTTATGCACAAGAAATCCTACACCGTTGACATGTTTGTCCTCTCCACTGTAATAGAGTACATGGCCTTCTTCTGTTAGTATCTCTCCAAAGTTCTTCCATCTGACCTCAGAGATTCCTAGGAGGTGCTAGGTGTATTGTTCCATTTCGTATGTGAGTTCTTTCAACCTCCCTATTTGCCTCAATGTCCTTCCATGGATCCTCTTTGTTGTGGTTACATCAATAGTATACTTGTTGCGTCTGCCCTGGTGGGACATGGATGGCGTGGTCATTATTAACCCTGGCTATGATCAATCCGGTATGGACATGGTTGACTTACTCATCATATGGTGGGTCTTGGGCAAATTTCTAACCTGGCAGAGCCCATCCCTCTCCAGGCAGACCCCTTTTAGTCGCCTCTTACAACATGCAGGAGGAGCAGTGGGCCTATTCTGTTCCTGGACCCACAGGAGAAAGATTCTTCTTACCCAAGGGCAATCTCCTCAGAGGATCATCCTTCTGCTGGAATGATGTGTCCAGTTCTGGTGTCTGCAATTCAGAAGGATGTTGAAAAATTGGAGAGAGTTCAGAGAAGAGCCATGAGAATGATTAAAAGGATTAGAAAATATACCTTATAGTGATAGACTCAAAGAGCTCAATCTATTTGGTTTAGCAAAGAGAGGATTAAGGGGTGAGTTGATCCCAGTCTATAAGTACCTACATGGGGAACAAATGTTTGATAATAGCCTCTTCAGTCTAGGAGAGAAAGATATAACATGATCCAATGGCTGAATGTTGAAATTAATCAAATTCAGACTGGAAATCAGGCCAATATTTTTTGTTGTTGTTGTTGTCGTCAGTGAGGGTAGTTAACCTCTGGAACAACTTACCAAGGGTCATGGTGAATTCTCCATCACATCAAACCAAAATTGGATGAGTCTTCTAAAAGATGTGCTTTAGGAATTACTTGGGGGAAGTTCTGTGGCTAGGGTTGCCAGGTGTCTGGTTTTCGACTGGAACGTCTGGTCAAAAAGGGACCCTGGTGGCGCCGGTCAGCACTGCCGACTGGGCCGTTAAAAGTCCAGTAGGCAGTGCTGCAGGGCTAAGGCAGGCTAGTCCTTAGCTGTCCTGGCACCGTGCTGCGCCCCGGAAGCGGCCAGTAGGTCTGGCTCCTAGGTGGGGGAGAGGGGGCACAGGGGTCTATGCGCTGCTCTCTCCTGCAGGCACTACCTCCAAGCTCCCATTTGCCGGGAACCAAAGGGGCACTTGCCTTTTTCTATGAGTGCTCAGATCCAGCCATTGCCACTTGAGCGCCAATCCCTCAGCTACTACTCTTTCTCAGACACAGATGAAACAACCACTGCAAGACTGCAACAATAACAATGCACTGAAAATACCAAAGGGCAGACTAATAGGTGCATTAATTAATGGCTAGAAGGACAAGTAGCATTAAGTAAATGAAATGGCCACTGTATGTAGGTCCAGGTGTGTGAGAGATGTGTAGAAAAGCACCGATATGGGCTTCAGTCCCTTTCTTGTCAGCAGTAACAAGCTGTGGATAATGAACTCAGCAGTCTTAGTGGGGCAAACTGACCCCTACTCCCATCATATTTTAGAACTGAGTGTAGGGTGACCAGATAGTAAGTGTGACAAAATTAGGACAGGAGGTGGCGGGTGGGTAACAGGCGCCTATATAAGAAAAAGCCCCAAATATCAGGACTGTCCCTATACATTTGGGACATCTGGTCACCCTAGTTGGGTGCCCGGAATTCAAACTATTGGCATAAATCATTTATTTAAGAAGAACAGGTGCTTTCTATTTGGCCTTGTAAAACAACAGTTTCCTCAACACAACTCCCAGTCATCAGGCTAACACATCTCATCAAGGCACAGATGGGTCACCATGGGCCACCATGTGCAGCAATATTTTTTAAGTCCATCCAGTTCTGCTAGGGCATAGGCAGGATCCCCAGGGTCAACACTGGGTCCTTAAAAAGATAAGTGCCAAAAGTGCATAGTAATGCACCAGGCACTTAGGCTGGGGAATGCACAGCACTGCAAGAGGGATTACAGGAAATCCTACTCGGAGGCTGCCCCCCGCCGTGTCTGAATAAACTGTCACAAGGCAATAGCAGCAGGTTGGATGGGGGTCCTCTCCAGATTCTCATCAGTTCCTTGGAATGTAACACTGTGAGAGGCAGGTTTATTTCTATACCCTGAGCAAGTCACAGTAGAGGATTAATTTTCATTGTGGCACTTACTAGCACAAGAAATTCTCTCAGCACAACAGAATGGCATGGGCCACCCAATTGTTGCAATATC
>QXTE01000041.1:8118511-8272363 GCA_003942145.1 Platysternon megacephalum
GAATGGCCCTGAGATTGACAGAATTTGATCCTTTATAAAGAAACATATATTTAATAATTTTGTTAACTAAATATGTGGGATTCTCCAAAATGAATAGTTTGAAATCTGAGTCAGAGTTGGGGACAATTTTTATGTTATCCTAGCTCATTTATGTGTCCTTAGTCTTCGATAAACTTTTCTTCCCTATCATGCTAAATTTTTTTGGTACAAAAAATTAGTCCTTTATAGTGACAAGATACGGTAGATTAATTAACACATGAAGATTGCTAAGGAAGGACGTCTGTGTAGCTCTTCCAGTAGTGCTACTAGGGGTACAATTGTGGACCTGTTATAATACTTGCTTTTACTTTAAAAAACCTATTGCAAAAGTAGATTAGCCAGGCCCACTGGGAGATAATTGATGTTAAAAACTGGATGTTTGCTGACTATGCATGGAAGACTGACTATAAAAAGGTAATAAATAAATATTGTAAAATAAATATGCTGGTCTATTGCACTGGTTTATTGTCACATTATGTTCTTATGCGGCTAACAGAGAAGTACAATGTAATATAATGAAGCTAACATTTGGGAGAGTACATCTCTTATTCCAGCATTCCTGACCTTAGTCCCAAGAGCAATTGAAAACACAGCAGCAGTGACAGGTTTGTTTGTTTTTTAAATGTATCCATAATGGGCTTTATCTACATAGACTGTAGCTCTGATTTGGAAAAATGTCTGTGAAAAATTGGAGAGTAAATGAAAATGCCTTCAGGCAATGTAACCATTGTGAAATGTAAGTGATATATATAAAGGGTATTTACAAACACACACACGCAATATATACCTGGTGTATGGGGCTGCAGTACCACTCAGGTTTGGTCCAACCGCCCCTCTGTCATGACAGTGGCTGGACCAAAACTGAGTGGCTCTGTGACCCTGTACGTAACACCTGGAGGAGAAAACCAGGCACCATGCGACAGGAGCTACTGCTGAAGGGCGAGTGCAGTGCAGATTTGCTCCCCACCCCAGCTCCTCCTCTCCGCACCCGACTAGGAGAAGCGGAAGTTTTCCCTAGGCCCGGGCTCAATGATAGGTTAATCTGGCCCCAGACGTGGCAACCCATTTAGAGTCTTATCAAGACGCATCATTTAGGAACACTTGTCCACTTAAATTATAAGATCTTAAATATAGGGGGCTGCCTTTTACTATGTGTTTGTGGCATGACTAGCTAGCATGGTAGGGTTGAGGCCTCTAGTCACTACTATAATACAAATAATAAATATGCTGAATATAAAAAATCATGGAGCAGGACCTCAAGGAGCAGGTCCTCAAAGAATCCATTCTGAAGTACTTGGAGGAGAGAAAGGTGATCGGGAACAATTAGGGTGACCAGATAGCAAGTGTGAAAAATCAGTACAGGGGATGGAGGGTAATAGGAGCCCATATTAAAAAAGCCCCAAATATTGGGACTGTCCTTATAAAATCAGGACATCTGGTCACCCTAAGAGCAGTCAGCATGGATTCACCAAAGGCAAATCATGCCTGACCAACCTGATTGCCTTTTATGATGAGATAACTGGCTCTGTGGATATGGGGAAAGTGGTGGACGTGATATATCTTGACTTTAGCAAAGCTTTTGATATGGTCTCCCACAGTATTCTTTCTAACAAGTTAAAAAAGAACGGATTGGATGAATGGACTATAAGGTGGATAAAAGCTGGCTAAATGGGTACATCGTCAGGCTAAACGGGTACTGATCAATGGCTCGATATCTAGTTTGCAGCCAGTATCAAGTGGAGTGTCCCAGGGGTCTGTCCTGCGGCCGGTTTTGTTCAACATCTTCATTAATGATGGGATGGATTGCACCCTCAGCAAGTTCACAGATTATACTAAACTGGGGGGAGAGGTAGATATACTGGAGTGTAGGGATAGGGTCCAGAGTGACCTACACAAATTGGAGGATTGGGCCAAAAGAAATCTGATGAGGTTCAACAAGGACAAGTGCAGAGTCCTGCACTTAAGACGGAAGAATCCCATGCAGTGCTACAGGCTGGGGACTGACTGGCTAAGTGGCAGTTCTGCAGAAAGGGACCTGGAGATTACAATGGACGAGAAGCTGAATATGAGTCAACAGTGAGCCCTTGTTGCCAAGAAGTCTAATGGCATATTGGGCTGCATTAGTAGGAGTATTGCCAGCAAATCGAGGGAAGTGATTATTCCCCTCTATTTGGCACTGGTGAGGCCACATCTGGAGTATTGAGTCCAGTTTTCAGCCCCCCACTACAGAAAGGATGTGGAGAAACTGGAGAGAATACAGCAGAGGGCAACGAAAATGTTTAGGGGGCTGGGGCACATGACTTACGAGGAGAGGCTGACGGAACTGGGCTTATTTAGTCTGCAGAAGAGAAGAGTGAGGGGGGATTTGATAGCAGCCTTCAAATACCTGAAGTGTGGTTCCAAAGAGGATGAAGCTAGGCTGTTCTCAGTGGTGGCAGATGACAGAACAAGAAGCAACGGTCTCAAGTTGCAGTGGGGGAGGTCTAGGTTGGATATTAGGAAAAACTATTTCATTAGCAGGGTGGTGAAGCACTGGAATGAGTTACCTAGGGAGGTGGTGAAATCACCATCCTTAGAGGTTTTTAAGGTCTGGCTTGACTAAGCCCTGGCCAGGATGACTTAGGTGTTGGTCCTGCTTTGAACAGGGGGTTTGACTAGATGACCTTTTGGGGTCTCTTCCAATCCTAATCTTCTGTGATTCTATGATAACTGAGACAATGTGATATGATATATTTTGATGAAGGTTAACTTTTCTATCGCATCCAATGGACAGGTAGAATTCAACAGAGAAAAATGGAGTATAATTATGGTTCAATTGATTTTAATTATGGTTGTTTGATTGCTTGTTAAACTCATACCAGGTTTTCATTTAATTACTTTTTCTTTTTCTTTTAAAAGAAACGTATTTTTCTCAAGAGTTTTCTGCCTCTTTTGGCATATTGAGAGTAGCTGTGAGTTTTGCATTTGGGTGATGATGGCCAGATTGACTAATCTGCATTTCCCCCAGGAAAATCAAGTATTTTATTTTAGGATTTGGCCATGAGTCCTAACATGGGTCATATCACTTTGGGAGTGGGGAAGGCTCTTCACATGTTCAATTTAAATGGAATGCACGTACACACACAATGGAACCATATACTCAAAGAGCAGTTTGGGAATGAGGCCTAAGGAATATCTATTTAAGGACCCAGTTCTGAGAGGAGCTAAGCTGCTCATGCTATAGCCCTTTGGCTCCCATATAAGCCAATGGGAGTTAAGGGCACTCTGCACCTCTCAGAAGGGGAGCAACAACTTGTGGGATTGGGACCTAAATCACAGTTATCCAATAAGCACATCAATAATAAAATATCAAAAGGTTCAATTTTGTATATATATTAGAGCTACATATGGCTCTCAGACGCCAAACATGCAAGCAGCTATGTACAAGAGCATCAAGAAAATCTTGTTATTAAAGAACTAAAATTGACAGCAGCAATAACAGTGAGAAAACAGAAGCAGCACAAGGTTTAAAGTGCCAGTTCTGTGATATTGAAATTGATGGATGAGCCGACAGAATCCAGAACACCTACAAAGCGAAGGACATGAATCTCTGAAACACTACTGAGAGATGAGATATGAGGTCTCGTTGAGTGCCTCATTTACACAGACTCACCTTATGGTTGGAGACTATAACAGAGTTATATGGGAGCTCATACAACATGTGTGCTGCATTTTGAAGAGCAACCATTTTTCCAAGCCACCAAACCTGGAAGGTGAATTTGTTCAATTATTATTATTATCCACCAGCAAAAACAAATTCAGAGACTTTAACAAGAAAATATTTAAATGAAGAAGATAGAGCACTTGTAAACAAAAGTCTGGAGCACCTCCAAGGTAACATTGTATCTTGCTTAAGTTTTAATGTCACCTGATGCGCTAGATCAGTGTTTCCCAATCTTTTCAGGTTGGAGATCTTTTATTCAAGGTAAAAAAAAAATCACAACTGCCTTACATTTAGTATAAAAGTGTAAAAAATATCAGTGATAATAATGATAAACCAGCATGAATTAGAATCATAGAACTGGGAGGGACCCCGAGATTCCAGTCCCCTGCCCTGCACTCAAAACAGGACTAAGTATTACCTAGACTTATTGGTGTGTGTGTGTTTCAAGAGATTGACAGAATACTTGACCATGAAGGATAAGTGTGTGCAGNCAGACAATGGCTCTGGTTAATGGGAGTCATCAAGATTCCAAACCACCATCAATGGCCCACACTTTGCATAATTACAATAGGCCCTCAGAGTTATATTTTATATTTCTAGTTTTAGATACAAGAGTGGTACTTTTATACAAATAGGATGATCACTCTCAGTAGATTATAAGCTTTGTGATGATACCTTTTGCATGAAGCATATTTCAGTTACATTAAACTCACTTATGTTTTTATAAAACTATTCCAATTACATTATATTCACTTATCATGTTTTTACAAAATCATATAGACTGCACAACGTCACAACTAGTCTAGCTCCTGGGTCTCAAGTGGGGGAGTTGTAGCCATCCTCCCAATCTGTTTTTCTGATGTCACATGAGGTCGTGTGTGGGAAAGATCAGGACCAATGCAAAATAATTCAATTTATGGTACCATTTTTGATTCTGTGGTTTGCAATCCCGCTTTAATTTGTGGAAACTTTTACTTAACACAGTCCCTTACAGTAGATTTGAAAGCTACAAGTGCTTACGCAGCAGTTGTGATGGCTGACAGTATTATCACCCTGGAATACGATTGCTTCAACAAACTCTGATTCTGTCTCTCACATCACAGAATAAGGCCGAGTAACCAAGCTTAATAAGATGCCAATTCTATTAAGTTTTACTTGAGCTACCTATCACATCCATGTGAGAGTCACTGAGGTAACCACTGGTGTTGAAGCTGCTGTATATGTAATTGCTTTTAGAACACCTTTTAAACAGAGTAAAAATACTGCATTTTCCATGATATACAATAGGAAACTAAGTCTGTAGTGTTTATCTTTCGGCTGTACCGTGTAGAAGGAGGAGAGGAGTCTCTTTAACAGTAAATTCACCTAGTTTAGGTCAAACTTCTGTTCTCATTTACATACATAAATACACAAAACTCCTGTTTAATTACATGGGAGCTATGCACATGTATCTGAGGACAAAAATTGACCATTGGAAACTCATCCTCCAACATCCTGACTGACCACCCGTAATGGGAAGCTAATGGGAGTTGAAAGTGATCAGGATATGTATGGAGTTACTAGAAAGGGAGTGACTAGGTAAATGAGATGATACAATGCTAATATGGGACTGACTATACTAATTCTTATATTTGGGCATGCCCAGTATTCCCTACATGTTTCTAGATGCTTTAATAGATTCAATCTGACCTAGATGCTGTTGTGGTTAATAAGAAGCACTGTGTCTTATCTTCCACCAGCTAGTCTAATTTTTTGATTCTGAAGCTTTATATCCCAAGCATTAGAAATATTTGCCCATCAAAAATTGCTATTGCTAAAGACAAGTTTTAGATAGGAGGGCCAGGATTGTTTTTCATTGATGTGAGTTCCAGCATAGGACTTTCTAGCTTTTGCAAAGTCTCAAAAAACAGGAGATCCCTGCAGTAAAAAGTAAGAAACTTCAGTCACAAGGGTGACTATGACCATCATGAAACACAAGCCCACAAAATTTGCCTGTCTTAATCTCCCTAACAATGCTCCCAACTTGGGCTGTATCTATGCCAACCATTTGTTACTGTCTATTACAAATGGACGACAGACAAAAGACCATTTCTCATCCTGGTCATTATTGTTCTGGCCTGCCTAGCAAACCGATGGTAGATGGTATAGGATATGGGAAATAGCTGACAGGTGCCTTCAAGGCATTGGCAAGAGCTTGAAGAAGCTGTCCTCTTTTGGGATTTAAACAATAAAATTTGAAAATGTCTTTAAAAGTTTGAATTTCATTTGAAATATAGGGATAATCAATTGTGGTTGTTATGCCACAACAACATGAATGGTGGTATCTTGTCTACACGTTGTCTGAGCTCTATTTAAACTGCCTATATACACTGCTGCACCATCTACATTCAGACCAAGCACTTCTGTTTTGAACTCCTGATGCCCACAACTCCTCAAGCTGCCTGTATTCCCTCCTGCCAGATTTCATGTTGACTAGTCTGGCAGCAAGATGACTGAGTTTTCCTCAACTTTCTCAAAACTGATATCATAGAAGATTAGGGTTGGAAGAGACCTCAGGAGGTCATCTAGTGCAACCCCCTGCTCAAAGCACGAACAATACCAACTAAATCATCCCAGCCAGGGCTTTGTCAAGCTGGGCCTTAAAAACCTCTAAGGAAGGAGATTCCACCACCTCCCTAGGTAACCCATTCCAGTGCTTCACTGCCCTCGTAGTGAAATAGTGTTTCCTAATATCGAAGCTAGACCTCCCCCACTGCAACTTGAGACCATTGGTCCTTGTTCTGTCATCTGCCACCACTGAGAACAGCCTTGCTCCATCCTCTTTGGAACCCCCCCCCCCCTTCAGGTATTTGAAGGCTGCTATCAAATCCCCCATCACTTTTCTCTTCTGCAGACTAAACAAGCCCAGTTCCCTCAGCCTCTCCTCGTAAGTCATGTGCTCCAACCCCCTGATCATTTTTGTTGCTCTCCACTGGACTCTCTCCAATTTGTCCACATCCTTTCTATAGTGGGGGGCCGAAAACTCGACGCAATACTCCAGATGTGGCTTCACCAGTGCTGAATAGAGGGGAATAATCACTTCCCTCGATCTGCTGGCAATGCTCCTACTAATGCAGCCCAATATGCCATTAGACTTCTTGGCAACAAGGGCACACTGCTGACTCATATCCAGCTTCTCATCCACTGTAATCCCCAGGTCCTTTTCTGCAGATGTACACAGCCTCTTGCTGATGGATTTACTGATGTGTCTGTGGCTGGGCAAGAACAGTAATAAACCCGCCATTTATGCATTTGAGAGACTTTTCAATTGCCACTATAAAGTTTTTCACTCTGATAATGTTAATATAGTTTGATCCAAGATTAAGGCCAGTTTTTACCTGCAAGTTGCAGAGTATTTCAATATCTCTGGAACTGAAATCACGTAAGAAGTGTTAAACAAGCTGGCAAGCTTTAAGATGTCCTCACATTACATTTTATGGAACAACAATCTATTAACAAGAGCTTCTTGAGGACAAAGTGAAAAAGCTCACCCGTCATGTGAGCGGAAGAATGATCATGTATGTTTAATAAGAACATCTGCCTCTTATAAATAATTGTCATCCATCCAAAGCCCTTATAAAGGAGGCAAGAATTATTTCCATTTTACAGATGGGGAAACAGAGGCACAGAGAGACCTGAATTGACCCAGGTCAACCAGGAGGGCAGTGATAGATCTAGGAATAGAACTAAGGTCTCGCATCTTAGTCCAGTGCTGTATCCATTAGGCAACACTGGTCCCTGGGGACACCATTACACCGGTTTATAAGGCTGCCCTTCTTAGAAAGGGTATCATGCTTTTTACAAATTACACAAAAGATTTTATCCTTCTAGAATGAAATTCATGGATATTTAGTTTTCCATGAATTCTGGAAAGCATATTTTTATCTATATGTCTACACCTTACTAGACTCCCAGGGCCTGTGGTATTAACCTCTATTGATTCACGCTGAGGTTTTCTTGTTAAAGGCAACACAACAAGGTGAACGGAGGTGTTCAAGACCTTTTTAAAATCCATATTTTTAAATAAACCAATCAATCTGTGCTTAAACAGATTTTATGTATGTGTGTGTTTAGAATGGTGTGTAAATCAAAGACAGTAATATTCAAGTTTGCAATTGCAAAAGGCTGTAACAAAGTGCTAGGAAGAGGTCATCTTCCTCCTAAAAATCAAATAGAAATGCATACTGTAGTAGTAACAAGCAATCTAATGATAGTCTATTTTACTACAAAGCCTACTCTGGCTAGGCTAGAATGTTGTTATGCTGAAAGGTGCTAATTGCATCCAGCAAGTGGGTCTTATATCCACAGACAATCACATACCTCATCACAGCCAAAAAGCACTAAACATTCTCCTTCAAGCTCAACAGAAGGAACAATCAAGTTCCTTTATATAGTAAAGACAACTAGCTGGGGCCTATGATTTGCACCAAGACACTAGGCTGCATGGCAGGTCAGAGTTATGCCTGTGGAGTGTGGGGTTTCCTTGTTGCAAACACAAGGGTTAGGATATGTCTTGTAGGCTGTGTGTGTGTGTTGGCAAAGAAAGCTAGGAGAAGGAGTTGAGAGTTTCACCCTGAGAGGAAATAGAGGGACAGAACTTCTTGGGCACAGAGCGTGCTGAAGTGCCCCCTTAGGGATTTCTGAGCAAGGAAAGTACTGGCCGTTATTTGTCTGTACTGCATTCGGGAAAACAGGACTTTGTGTACATTTGTTCTAATTGAAGATTACACCAAGAATATACCTGCCTCTAATAACTGATTTGTCATCCTAATGGAAACAACTCTGCCAACCCCCTGAATACCGACTAGTCACTCAGGCCAAAGGGGAAACAATATTGAACTGTTGCTTGTCTTTCTGACAAAAATACCCATCTGACTGCAGTTTACAGTTTGTAAGCTTTAATCTCCATCTTAAAACCAAATCAGATTGCGTGTTGCAGGAGTAGTAGCAGAATAAATATTGAGATGAGTTTTATAAATAATGGGTTTCCTACGACACATTGTGCTAGCCATTCCTGCTTCTTCACTTCTGAACTCTGCTTGGAAGATGCTGAGACACCATTAGTCAAAGAGGCACAATCCATATTTGGGCTTGTAGCTGTGTCTGAAATCTCCTCAGAGTTGTAACATGGCTTGCATTTAACTCTCAACATACTTACAGTGCTCAGAAATCAGGGTAGTAGCCAGCTGTGAGAAAGAAGGGGTTATTCTGTATCATGGTTTTAGCTACTGTGGCATGGTTAATAACCTCCTGTCACCACTGAACAGAAAACTGAGGTACAAACAAGTTTTAAACTTTTTGGGGAAAAAAAGTTGAGTCCCAACAGTCAAACACCTAAATCCATATTGAAGTGCCTAACATGCAGTTGTAACATGGCCACCCCCAACCAATTCTAGAGGTACGCGGTGGGTGAGGTAATATTTTTTATTGGACCAACTTCTGTTGGTAAGAGAGACAAGCTTTTGCACTTACACAGAGCTCTTCAAAAGCTGGGCCAATAAAAGATATTACCTCACCTACCTTATCTCTCTAATATCCTGGGGCAGACACTGCTACAATAACACTGCACGTACCAATCAATACTGACTATCAGGAGATCAGAATAAATGCTTCTATCCTTCTAGAGAAACATAATAGGTCAGCAACTCAGCACTCATAGGCAACCCTCCAATAAATTCTCTTGTGCATTCAGACCCAAGTCCTGCCTTCTTCCTGTGGCCATGGAGGACCCTGACTTAACAGAAGCAGTGTGGAAAGATGCACAGGGTCTGTGAATGATGTGATACCCTGCTCAATAGTGGGTCCCTTGAACTCTAGTATGCAAAACGTTTGGAGGTTGGCCGGGGAAGACCCAGGGCAGGTAGATTCAGGATTATATACATCTAATGACCATTCTGCCCCAGAGAAGCAGAATATGTTGGCAGCAAGAGAGTACTGCAGAACCAAGACTACATTAGCACCAACAAAGCCGCCTGGGATTACAGAAATCAGGAAACATTTATTAAGGAAAACAACTACACTTAAAGACAAATAGGCATCCATACAGTTTGAGTTCCGACCTTCTATCTCTTGTTTACCAAGGACTACACCATCTGGAACTCTGTACATCACATAAACATCCAGTGGCTGAGTAATATTCTGCAATTAAACCTACCATTTTACACATTTCTGCTTTAATTCTATGACACAGGGCAGTATTCATTCCTTCCCAGATCCTGTGGCGAACCCCAGCTCACAGTCCAGCAAATCAGGCTGTAAACGTTTGTAGTCCTTTGGAACTCAACAAACAACAGAAATCAAAAGATATTTTAATATACCTTGACAGTGTCCTTGTAAGCCTAACGTAACTTAAAAGTGAATTCCTAGACCTTCACATTGCAGCAAGATCACAATTTCAATACATTTGTGTCATGTAGAAATTTGATTTAAAATGCTATATATAAATCAGACTGATTGATTTCAGTCCTCAGTTTTAACTTCTGCCCTGAATTTTATTGCAGAAATTTCACAGAAAGTAGTCACGCTACCCACAGTGATAAGATAATTATTTATATTCCAGAGAACAAGGTAAATGATCATAGTCACTGAATGATTATGCAGACTGTCAAGGACTCCAAAAGGATACTGTGAAGTAAATATAGGAGAACAGTCTCCTTACTGATTGGGTTTCCTGAGGCTATTTCTGAAAAGTTGCAGGTCTGGCTATATTTAGCCACAAGGATGAAATTAGAATGGAGATAATTAAATACAGAAAATATAGAAGATGGAGAGGTCATAGAGACTGTTTTCTACAGCATCTGATTCATGCTGTTTTGTATTAACATCAGAGTTAGTTTTCTCTGTCCTTTCAATACATTGTATTAGGTTCTCTATTATTACTTATTTTCCCTTTCGTCTTCTATCCCTCGGATTTAATGGAGTGGCTTTTCAAAATCAGCTGTTTCTGCCACATGCCCAAAATGACATTTTGGGATGGATTGGGTCAGTCAGAGATGCATATTGGTGGAGGAGCATTGCTCCAGTGGGATCTCCAGGCATATACAATGGTTCCTGGAGCTTCAGGGAGTACAAGACAAGAATGGTCACTGCACCACTATTGAAAAGGGTATAATTTCCAATCCCTTCAACACCTGGACAGCTCAAAAGTGGCCCTTCCAATCTCTCAAAGCTCTTTGCAAAAGCTTTTGCTGACCGCAGTATTAGCCCTGCTGGGTCTTTGAATTCCTCAGCAGATGGAAGCATTGAGGTGATTAAAGCAGATCAAAATAGGAAGGAGAGGCTCACCAATTCTGGTGGTTGCAGGTCATCCTGGGTGCATTAACATTATATGGTGAAGTGAAGTTGCCTCATCTTGTGTGATGAGATAGGGAAGAGAATGGGGACAAGGGAGTAAATGTATCTGAAAAGAGTCCACATCCCCAAGCAGGCCCACAGGCAGCTCAAGAAGAGTGAGTGAGTGTGTATAGCAGGTCGCAGAGTGTAGAGTTGTGCAGAGGAAAAACCCTTAAGCTCCCAACCATTCTGTTTTATCCATTCCTGTTATTCTACACATCACACGTGGATTCTTAATTCAAAGCATATCAGAACTTTGGATTAATTTACAAAGTAATACTGCTCACATTAATTGCTTTGTTTCACCATCAACACTTTTTCTGTCTCCTTACTTTGTCTAATATGACCCTTGGTCATAGCGAATCATACTTCACTCCACTTCAGTAGACCGGGTGTAGAGTAAGGTACTATACAACATGAGTGTGTCAGACTCTGGGTCTATCTTTGCCTGAGTGCGGATCAGTTTACATTATCCTTAACACTGAGTAATACCTTTGTGCAGGAATAGTCTCAGTGAAGTCAATGATGGAGTACAGTTTAAACCATCATGAGGAAGAGTACATCTACACTGCAAAATGCATGTGCTCTAAACTTGGGTTAGCTAACTTGAGTTAAAATAGCAGTGAAGACATGACAACTTTGTTTTTAACTCAGGTTAGCAGCTTCAGTTCAGCCTCAGGCTCCAACTCCAGCTGCTAACCTGAGTTAACAGCAGAGTTGTTGTGTCTTCACTACTATTTTAACCCATTAAGAAAACTTTTTTTCTTCAGTGTAGACATACCCTGAGTGTATCACTACTTGGCCCATAGAATGTTAGCTGTTGAGGACAGGGACTGTGTGTGATAGGGTGTGCACCCCACATCAGCACTCATAGGGTTAACGAGGGCCTGAGAAGTCAATAAGGTCATCTGGCGTCACATGACAGGAGGAGGGCCAGGGCTGATTGAAAATGAAGCCCAGCTCGGGAAGGATTGGGCCAGCACTACAAAGCCAAGAAGCTGAGAGCAGAAAGGGGCTGCAAGGAAAGAAACCTACGGTGTCTTCCTGAGAGGAGAGAGGTCATCATGAGAAGGAAGACGGCTACAGGGAAAGTAAGCACTCTGGCTTACTGGATCCTGCAATGGAGAAAGGAATCTGACATGAGGCTACAAGGGGTGTAATAGCCACAGGGAGTAGAGTAGGGTCCAGTGGCAAACCCAGAATGAGAAGGGCAGATAGAGCAGCTTGGTAGGAAGGAGGCCAGGGAAACAGCAATGGCGACTGAGGATATGGATTACTGGTTATAGGGTCGCCTGGCCTAGAACCGGGTGTATTGGGTGGGCCTGGGTTCCCCTACCAGCCAATGACAAAGCACAGGTCCCAAGCTGGGGCTGAATACCATCTAGAGAAAGCATTTGGATATTTGACCTGTTGGACTTTGTTACCCCAGAAGGAGTGAACTAAATGGTCACCTGGCCAGAGTGCCAAGTTACCAGTGAGCAACAAGCTGCAAGGGTGCACCCGACGCAGGGACAGCTGCATTCCCAGATGCAAGGAGGTGCACTAGCAGTGAGTGTTACAGTGCAACCCTATTACATGGTGTCTGTCTTAATTCTGTAGAGAACTGTGCAAAGTCATGGTGGTGGTGCTATACACACACAATTCTTATAAATGGTTATTTAAAAGCTATGTCAATGTAACCTGCACAGAAGACAAATCATTTTAGATAACTGCCTTTCTTGTCACATGCTTTGCACTTTATCTTATTAAAAGGAAGCAATTTTATTACCATTATCTGTTTTTGTGAATGTCTTATTTAGAAGACAGTGACTTGGTAGCACTGTTAAACAGAAGGGAGGGAGATTATGGAAAGAAAAGGGAGAAAAACAGATTGATATAAAGAGAGATGTTGTCTTTGAATGAACACACACCACATATCTAGCCATCTGTTTTTGGAGAAGGAGTATAGGATATATGAAAGGTAGATCAGTTTGATCTAATTCCAAGTCACAGACTAGATTTGACTGTTAACTGAAGCCTGTTCCAGGCTTGGCACTGCCATCATGCTACAGACAGATTTATCGACACGCTGGATAATTATTCACAATTGGAATAGGGGCAGGAGAAAAAACACAAAAGAATCCACAGAAATTTTATGTAAACAAAATCAAACAGCAAATGCTCAAGAGTTAAAGAAGAAATGGCTACATAAATAAAATCATAGCTCTCCTACCCCATTTATACAGCTGTGCAAGGAAGAAGGCAAGTTAGCACAATAAGTGGTGCTGCTCATGGTGGGAGGCAAAATATGGTACAGTAACTCCTCACTTAAAGTCGTCCCGGTTAATGTTGTTTCGTTGTTATGTTGCTGATCAATTAGGGAACATGCTCATTTAAAGTTGTGCAATGCTCCTTTCTAACATCGTTTGGCAGCCNGCAGCTCCCCAGCAGGCTACCAATTGCTGCTGTCCCTCCCCCCACTGCCATGTGCTGCTCCTGCCCTCTGCCTTGGAGCTGCTCCCCGAGACTCCTGCTTTGTGTATGTGTGCATATACATACACAGGTTTGTGTATGTGTGTATGTATATGCACGCACACACACACTCTTCNAAAAAGACAATGCACTTAAGAGTGGGTCAGCGTACTTAAAGGGGCAGTGTGCATCTCTCTCCCACACACAAGGTGTGTTTCTGTCTCTGTCTGCTATGCTGTCTCCCCTCCCTCCATGCCTGCTGCCTTGTAGAGTGAGAGGCTACATTAACAACGTGTTAACCCTTGAGGGCTCGGCCAAGTGCTAGTTCATCATTTAACANTTTACTCAGTCTTTCTTAGGTAAAACTTCTGATGGAAGTCAAAGGGATTTGGATCCTGGTCACTACAGTAAACAATACAATGTTAATACAAAAGTAAATCCATGGGGTCTTCTGCCTAGCGTTTTATATTTAACTAATGACAAAAAGCAATGTTNGCTTGCTATATGAAAGGGGTCACCAGTACAAAAGTTTGAGAACCACTGATTTAGCAGCAAGGCATTCCCTGGGAAATATCCCACCCTCTAACGTCACCATNCATTGTAGTGAGACAGAGCAGAATCAGGCCTGTTACATGTTTTTAAATATTAAATGACTAGAGGTTGTGTGTAATAGCATGAATTAACACAAACCTGAGGACTATCAATCCAGCTCCTGGCTCTCACACACAATGCTTAATTACTTGTATATACTTTAGAAAGAGATTTTCACACACAGACTAGGATTAGATGCNATTTCGCTTAAAGTCACATTTTTCAGGAACATAACTACAACGTTAAGTGAGGAGTTACTGTATTCTCCCACCACATCATACCTCTACCCCCNAATTACTTGTATATACTTTAGAAAGAGATTTTCACACACAGACTAGGATTAGATGCAATTTATCATAGAGATTTACGTATGTTTATTCTTTAACATACATTATGCCACACGTCCTTGTAATATTTAACCAAGAAAGTCAAAAAAGCAAACAGGATGTTAGGAATCATTANCACACTGGCGGATCAAAGCAAGTTCGACATAATGCGGTTTCACCTATAACGCGGTAAGATTTTTTGGCTCTCGAGGACAGCGTTATATCGAGGTAGAGGTGTATGTAGATTACAAGACAGACTATGCAAACCAACTTTTGCTATGGAAAGAGGACATGGATCATCATGAAAATTGCAAAACATGAATACAACCAAGATGCCAGCAACAGAGATATGCAAGTTGCTTCTGAGCAAATTTGCAAAAACAAGCATCGTGTGTTGGGCTGGTGTGATGGGTTTCATCTCATCTTATGGTGGCAGGTTTTTTCTTGGACTTGATGCACTTGTCTGAGTAGTCGGATATGCACTTCTGCCCATATGATGCAGACTTTAGTGTCTATGGACAAGATATGGACTTAAATTATGGCAGTACTCAACAACACCTATAGTAGGAGAAGGTTGCTTCCCATAGGAAGTTGCTTGACTCCTCTACTCAGTAAAAGTGCCAGGTTAGATTTATATTTTTTGCTCTACAGGGATGGAAAAAGACAATGACTGAGATTCTCTGTTGTATAAACAGGCTAGGAATACTTGCCAGAGTGTGAGAAAGATGCTACTGCCTGATATGAACAGCTCTACCTTATACTGGGGAATATCACAGCAGTCACTGTATAAAGTGCAGCATTTCAGGATATTTCCAAGTGATGGTGCTAGGCACAAAATAAGACACGAAATGAGATTTCAAAGCAAAACAAAAAAGAAATATAAACCTTGTAACCCTATTCTTTTTTTCTCTCCAGTCTTCAGGTTTTGGGCCCTTCATTTGAATTATTAAATAGAGACACTGTCCTGGTTTAGAAATCTGAAATGTTGCCATGTCTGTTACTTTTGAACATTCAGCAGTATATTTCAAAACAAAGAAAAGGAAAATAAGCAGTTGTCAGTGTCAAAAGTCAGATGATTAAGCCTTGAAATATTTGGATGATTGCATAGATGCAAAAAACTATATTTGTTTTAAAGGCACAGTGCCTTTATCATGCAGATGCTTCTTGACATCTGGTTGCCTGGCTATTTCTTATTCCTTGCAAAGGTCTAACTCCTCTGCAGGGTGATACTCAAGACTAGATTAACATCAGAAATAACAAACATGAAAACTGTTTTGTTTTAACTTGAATTTGTTTTTGTCCTTCTCTTCTATACACTTGTCAGTCATTCTCTCTAACATTGGACAGACCCAGTAAAGCAGCAAAGAACTGTTTTGTATCTGTCTTTTGAGAGTAGAAGTTTGCCATCACTTTTTTTCCAGAGACTTTCTTTGGGTGGGGTCAAAGGCAACACTTCAATTTCTGTTTAATAGCTGGAAATAGGTCAAATATTTCAGTGAGAGAAGGTGAGTGAGGTAATACCTTTTGTTGGACCAACTGCAGTTTGGGGAAAAGACAAATCTCTCTGTGTAAGCTTGTCTTTCTCCAGCAGAAGTTGGTCCAATAAAATATATTACCTCATGCACCTTATCTCTATAATATCCTGGGACTAACATGGCTACCACAACAGATATGTCAGTAGTAATTCAGATATCATGGACTTGATTCTCAATTACATTGAGCCCACCTTATAACTCCCTGGAAGGGTAAACAGGCCTTTATGTGGGAATAAATCGTGTCTGCAATCTCTTTAAGGCCCCTTTCAACTGCTCGAGCGAGTAAAGACCTCTTATTGTAAACAAGATTCAGGTCCTTTAAATATAGAAATGCTTGCAGTCCTTTAATGTGACAACACAATTATTGCCTATCTTCATCAGCTTGACATTTGTGGACACCCACAATTCTAATCCATCCAGGTTTTCCCCCTTTTCACAGACAGGGTCATTTCATGTTAAAGGGATTTTTAATGGCAAAATAAAATATTCACCAAAATGCCCAAACCTGGGTGCCTAAAGCTAAGCAGAAGTGGTTGACTTCCAGAGCTGCTGAGTACCCACAGACCTCTCAAAAATCAGGCCACTTTCAATTCGGTGCCTAAATAAAGATTTAGCTGCCTAACTTTAGGCACAAAAGTTTGAGCATGTTCAATGTTTTATTTTACCATAAAAAAAAAATCCCTTTAACATGGAATGGCCCTATCTATGAAAGGCGGGGGGAGGGGGGAACCTGGATGATCACCATGATTTCTCTAACATGTCAATTGATATGTAATAATGCAGTTTTAATTAAGAATGCTATAGGGCACCATGAAATTCACCTGGATTTTTTCCTCATCAGTGCCATTAATTAGCACATTTTCATTGAATTTGAGCTTCTACTGCCTTTGCAAAAAAGGTCATTGAAGGTCAGAATGTTTAGGTTCACACACAGCGGTGCCAGAGAAGTTGCTACCAGTTGCTACACACAGCTACCAGTGTTTGGTTAAATTAGAACACTGTCACTGAGTTTATGGCCACAGAGAAAAAAGTCAGGCCCCAGGGTCAGATTTTCAAGAGAGCTCAGTTACTACGGTTCTCAAAGGGAATTAATAGATGCTGCACACTTCTGAAAATGTGTAGCATTTATTTTAAATTGAATGAATTCATAGTTCTATTGAACATTACAGTGAGTCCAGCTCCTGTGGCTACAGTTAAATATAAAGAGGATGGAGATTTGGAGGCTCTAGGAAAACATGAAAAATGAGGACAGTAACCACAAAACACAATTACAAGTAAAATAATCTTGTTTGTATTATAAGTTACACTCTCATACCCATTTACACATCTGGAGAGAGCTCATACACTGGTCAATGCCATATCCATACTCACATATCCAAATATTTTATAGAGTTGGGTGGATTTCATGAGAGAGGAGTGGTTCCTGCTGGGATCATCCCAATGAGGTCCTCCCACTTTAGCTTAATCATGGAACTTCTTTCATCCGGTTATGACTATGCCTATACCTTATGCATATGCATGAAGATTTCAACCCTCCTTTCCTCATCTGTACTTCCACACCTTATGAATCTTGGGATGCTCTGCTTTTCATAGGTTGTTCTCTCAGTTCCCCTTATTCTCATTAGGATCTTATTAACATTTAAATCCACCTGTTTCCAAGGTAACCTGTGGTCAAAACAGAACTTTCTGTGACGTTACAATCAGGTGTCTTGTACTCTAGATGGGTATATTACAACATATTTCCTGCATCACCACCTACTGGCCCATTTTTTCCAGTAGTTTTCTGACTTTGTTGGCATAGAGTTATTCTTAGATCATCAAGTGTCCTTAAGCCTGAAGCCTAGTGTGGCTAAGATTAGAGGCCTGAGCCTGCAGGCCTTGCATTATAGCCTGGCTTTACTTATACCTAATACCCACTCATCACTCCTAAATACTTTTCAATCTTATGCACCTATCCTACTTATATTTATTCATCATATATTGATTATATATATAGATATAGATATAGATATATGACATAACACATGACTTCAACATGAGAATAACACATTTCAATGATAAAGTGAACTAATTGACTACATTTCCCCCCTTGACCGGAGGAGCATTATGAAAAAAATAAGAACCCCATCACACACAGTTATACAGTAATACCTAGCAAACATTACAATTCAATACAAAATGTATATGTATGCTTAAACTTTAATTACCCTGTACTGATTAGGAACTAGTTGTTTCTTCGTATGTCAATTCAGGTGGTGGATCTAATTCTTTTATGGACTGCTGATGACGCACAGGAACATATGGTCGTTCTGATACTTGACGTGGGTTTATACTATGCAAATCTTCATAAATACTCTCGTCTTTCTATTTCTGCTATGAGTGCTGCTGGTGGATTAACTGTGGCTAACTGGTGACTGGAAATAGGTTGGATTGAACAGGGTTGGTTCCTGTGCTTTTCTTGACTTCATCTTTTCTCCCATATAACAAAGTAAAAATAATGCTCACAGTGAGGATACGGTGGGGAAAAAATCATCCCTTCCATCCAACTTCCATCCCTCTGAGAGTGGTTGATACCACCGTCTAGTAACTTCTGCAATGTTTGTTCTGCTTGATTCATATCATTACTAATTTCAATTAAATACAACAATAAAAAGGGAAGAATTAGCCCAATTAACATTGACGTTGCAAAGTTGGGCACTTCAAAATTAGGAAATGCCAGATTTCAGGTTGCCAGTGCAACTTTATTTCAGCTTCCATGTGCATATGCACTATGACACCGTTTTTTTATTATATAATCACAAATTTTAAGGTTATGCTTTATTTTTTCCCATCTCCCGCTCTTTCCCTCCAGCCCCAGAAAAACAGGATTTTTTTTTAAAAATTGACATTTTTTATGAAAATGTATGTAACGTTTAGAAAGCCATTTTTCATCTAAAAACTTTTATGAGAAAGCTTTGATCAACTCTACTGCAAAATAATCTCTATGGTACCCAGACCATTAGAAATAAAAGAACCTCTTCTACCTCCTTCTTCACCAACAAAAGCTCAGTGATTTGTCTCCTATATATATTTCTATCTGCTAACTGATCATATTTTAGATCAAGGACAAACAACTCAACCTCTCCTTTTGGAAGAAGGACACAAAGACAGACCCACCCTAGTCATCTGTATTTCAACTGAAACAAAATGGCAGCCTGCTCCTGAAGCACACAGATAGATATTCCACATTTAACAGTATGGTATGCAGCAAACAGAATGACCTCTGTCTAGCTGAACAGCTACATGCATGTCACAATCTTAAAATTCATTTTACTAGCACTTGTAAATAACCATTGAAGACAAATATGCATGGTTATAACATAACTGTTGCAACTGTTCTGCTGCTGACTTTACAATTCTTTCATTGCATTATTAACTACAGATTACTGAAGACATATTGCACAGTGAATAGGCCATGAAGTTTTTGTTTCATTTTTATACAACAGGGTTCACCCCAGGGTGCCACCTGGAACTGAGGTACAGCTAAGCCCTCTGTCTCATTAATTTGGGTTCCTTCTCGCACCTGACATTGTGACAAGCTGGAAAGGCCTCCAAGCTTGCGCTCACACCAACATCCACAGGCAGGGACCACACCCAGCTGTGTTCATGAATGCTCTGCCAGCCACTCATGAACCCACAATAGAGAGGCTACAGCCAAAATACTCCAAGCTCCCCAGCCTAAAACCGCAGAGCTGTATAGTCTTGCCCTAGTCAAAACCCGACCACTATGAATTTATTGCCCAGTCTGCCACTTCTACAAAGGAAAGTGGATGACCAACTCTTGATCATGAGCTGAGATTTATCCCCTTTGCACTTCAAAGAACACACAGTGTTTTGGGTAAAATATAAAATAGATTTATTAACTACAGAAAAATAGCTTTAAGTGATTATAAGTGATAGCAAACAGATCAAAGTAGATTACCATAAGAAATAAAACAAAAACGCAAACTAAGCATATAATATTAGATAGGATCTGAATCTGACTGATGATGCAAGCAGTCCACTAAGTTTCCATACACAGGCTAGAAATCCCTTTAGCCTGAGACCAGCACTTCCCACAGTTCAGTCTTTTTCCTTCGGTACTTTCAGGCATGTTGCTGTAGGGAGAGTGAGGTCCAGTCATGATGTCATTCCCCCCTTGTATATCTTCTTCCAACTTTCTGGAAAGCCCTTTTGCTGTGACCTGGGTCAAACAGTTCCCATTGTGTAGTGCTATCTCTGAGAGGTTTCTATTGTACCCAGTTCCTGGGGTAATCCTTGTGCTTGTGTACATTTCCTCAATAAGCCATTAACATTGTTTGGCCTTTCTATTGTTGTACCTGAAAGGCTGCTTGTGGGTGTTCTCAATCTCACAACATTTCAGTAGCCAATAGATAGCCAAACTCCATAACTTCAAATACAATGATAGCACATACAATCCAACGAGATATTAATGTGTAGCAGATCAAGACTTTAAGAATGATACTTCACAAGGCATACTTTGTAAAAAACATATCCTAATTATATGACAGTGGTGAATATGGGGGTCACAAATAGTATCACCCAGACACCCCAATCAGAAGTGAGGCAAGGTGCTATACAAAACACAAGACATGGTCCCTCCCCTCAATAGTTTACAAGCTTAGTGCATGGAACAGACAGCTACACTTGCACAGAACCTAGTGAACTTGAATGGATTCTATGCAGGCACTGCAGTGATCTTCACGCACATGCTGTCAATAGTAAGACATGGGACTAAGGGATGGATCCTGCATGACTGAAGTCAGTTGTTGGCTTAAACGGGAGCAGGATCAAGTCCTAAGATTACAAGTGACAGTTACTTTGACTGGAAACTCTTTGGGGCAGGGACTGTATTTTGGTTCTGTGTTTGTACAGCACCTACCACAACTAGTCCATGACAGGGACTTCTACATGGTACCACAATACAAATAATAATAGTAATAAAGAAGAAGGGTGGCTGAGTGACGGATATTATCAAATATGTAAAACTGTTATATAATGTATTTATATACATCCGCAATTTTTAAGAGATAAAGTAGTAATCTGCCCCTCAAGTCACGCAGTTAGAGTTGGAAGGAAAGCTCCTGTAATTAAGCTGGATATACCTTACATGACAGCCAAGACTAACGTATACATCTTACCATGCACATGCAGTAAACAGAAAAATACATTTCATAAGACAGAACTGCAGATCTAGACATACAGGGTAAATACAGTATGTTACTGAGAATTACTGATTCCTAGCATATCCTTCAGTGAAATCATAGATGAAAGTGAAGCAAATGATGAAATGTAGCTCTACTGGTATTCTCTTCCTATTACCAATACTGCTTTAAGCAATTTCTCAAATTTTACATGGATAAAATTTCATTTCAGCAATGCACAAGAATATTTCACAAAGATCTACTATTGAGTTTCTTGAGATATGACTTATGTTTTTATTCTCCCTTTTATTCAGGAACAGAATTAACAGAAACAAAAAGATGCAGAAACAAAACAAATATAGAAGTACACATCAATGCAACATACAAAAAGAGTACTCCTGCTTTTGTCTTAACCCCTAGCTGTTATATGGTGCTTTTCATCTTTAGACCTCAAAGTGCTTTACTGTAAGTATCACTGCACACATTTTACAGATGGGGAAACTGAGGCACAGAGGTGACATGACTTGCAAAGTCACTCAGGATCACTCAGCAGGCTAATGGCAGAGCGAGGAACAGACTCCAGGTTTTAGGACTACAAAGTCCAGTGCTCTTTCCACGAGGCTATGCTGTCGCCCATAAATTGGTTATACAAGTTACTAATGTTAGTTTTATAGTATAATCTCTCTCTCTCTAGCTCTTTATTTACAGGCAATTCCAATTGCCAAAATGGAAGTGGAATTTTGCCAATTGACAACTGAAGTATTTTCAATAAACTAGAAAAAAAAGGTTTTTTGACTGCCAAACTAAAATAATTGTGTTTCCCAAAAAACAAATGGTTTTCAAGTTTATAGTATATTGACAAAGCCCCACATTTTTAAAGGAAATTGATTTTTTTGGTGAAAATTTCCATTACTCAAAAAAACTTTACAGCAGATTTTCAAGGAGCTCTACTCATTCATTTTTCTAATGTTCCTGCTATTAAAGAAGACATTATTTTTTAAGGTGGTCATAGCTTATGCAACCAACTGTTCTGAGTGTAGATCTAAGCTAACTGGTTTTAAACCAATTTCTAACTAGTAGAGATTGGGATGAGACCTATGTGGGAGCAGCTTATCCCTGCTGTGGGATTCTTACACCATCCTCTGAATCATCTAGTACTACTCATTGACAGAGACAGGATCCTGGACTGGACAGACTTTGTGTCTGACCCAGGCAATTCCTATATTCCAAAATGGCTGTTCAACAGCTGTAGTGTGATGCAACCCTGGATTTAGGATAAACAAGGACATTCCTTTATGGGAATGCCTTGTAGATTCTGCTAGAGTTTAATCAACTTTCTACAAGTTTTAACCATCTTGTAGGATTGAAGGGAGAATGATCCCTTTTATAAAATGGCTCAAAATTCCTGGCTGGCATTGATTAGTACAGTGATGTGCGGTGATCTGCTTTTTCTGCTCAGTTGTTCATGCTGTTGCTACTTCCTCCTCCTAAAACTGCATACTCTGTTTCCCTGGTGCATCCACTTGTTGCATCCTGTTACTAATGAATCTGCATGTTTTAGAATATTGTTAAATACCCATCCACTACTCTTGGCTTCACGTGTGCTACATTTTACAAGATTTTTCCAGAAAGGTTGCTCAAGAGAGGATTATCTTTGAACAAATCCAGCTGTAGTGAAACACCGGCACCACTCTCGGTTAAAGTCAACATGAATTATATGCATGCAAGAGAGGATAGAATTCAGATCCTTGTTTTTAACAACCAAAAAGTGAAAGCTGAGTATTGGCCAGTTGTGCTCCCGTTGTAAGCAATTTGCCATTGACTTCAATGGTATCGATGGGTTTTAGGTGAGAAGTATTATCTTGTGTGTCTTTCTTATATATTTTTATTTGAGTTAATTCATGCTATTACGCACAACCTAGTCATTTAATATTTAAAAACATGTAACAGGCCTGATTCTGCTCTGTCTCACTACAATGAGAACAGTTTTTTCCTAAAATACATGAAAAATAGAATCAGTAAATGGACATTGCTTTTTGTCATTAGTTAAATATAAGACGCTAGGCAGAAGACCCCATGGATTTACTTTTGTATGAACATTGTATTGTTTACTGTAGTGACCAGGATCCAAATCCCTTTGACTTCCATCAGAAGTTTTACCTAAGAAAGACTGAGTAAAGGTGAATATAGACTTTAAGAATTTGGTCTATGAATATAGTCCATTTGTAGTGCTAATTGATATCTTTAATCTTTCTAACTACAAATAAATATCAGGAAAAACCCAGCAGCCACAAGAATCAAAGAGTGTGTGTGTGCGTGCATATACATACACACATACACAAACCTGAGGACTATCAATCCAGCTCCTGGCTCTCACACACAATGCTTAATTACTTGTATATACTTTAGAAAGAGATTTTCACACACAGACTAGGATTAGATGCAATTTCTCATAGAGATTTACGTATGTTTATTCTTTAACATACATTATGCCACACGTCCTTGTAATTTTTAACCAAGAAAGTCAAAAAAGCAAACAGGATGTTAGGAATCATTAAAAAAGTGATAGAGAGTAAGACGGAGAATATCTTATTGCCCTTATATAAATCCATGGTACGACCACATCTTGAATACTGTGTACAGATGTGGTGGTCTCATCTCAAAAAAAATATATACTGGCATTAGAAAAGGTTCAGAGAAGGGCAACTAAAATGATTAGGGGTTTGGAACGGGTCCCATATGAGGAGAGATTAAAGAGGCTAGGACTTTTCAGCTTGGAAAAGAGGAGACTGAGGGTGGATATGATAGAGGTCTATAAAATCATGAGTGGTGTGGAGAAAGCGAATAAGGAAAAGTTATTTACTTGTTCCCATAATATAAGAACTAGGGGCCACCAAATGAAATTAATGGGCAGCAGTTTTAAAACAAATAAAAGGAAGTTCTTCTTCACACAGTGCACAGTCAACCTGTGGAACTCCTTGCCTGAGGAGGTTCTGAAAGCTAGGACTATAACAGGGTTTAAAAGAGAACCTCCATGAATTTATCTAGTTAAGTCCATTATGGCTATTAGCCAGGATGGGTAAGGAATGGTGTCCCTAGCCTCTGTTTGTCAGAGGGTGGAGATGGATGGCAGGAGAGAGATCACTTGATCATTGCCTGTTAGGTTCACTTCCTCTGGGGCACCTGGCATTGGCCACTATCGGCAGACAGGATACTGGGCTGGATAGACTTTGGTCTGACCCAGTAAGGCCATTCTTATGAAAGGATCTGTGATTTCTTAAAAAAAAAAAAAAAACTAAGTCAAAGCTCCATCTGCTATGGATGCCTGCTAGACTAGACAGCATTGCAAGGAACATTCCTGTACTCATCAGGACATTACTAATTCTGTGGTTGGATTTTCAAAAGAACTCAAACTCAATCCCCATTATTTTTGTTTAATCATTATGCAAGAGAAAAGATCTTCAAAAGCCGATAAAGGGAAAATGGAGCAAAGTATAAGCATGAGGCTGCTAGTGGAAGGTTAGTGGATTTACTTGCTCTTCTTCCTGTTGGCAACATGCACAGACCTTTCTTTCCTCTTTTAAGACAATGAAGGGAAGAAGTAGGGTGAATCCAGAAATGCAAATTACTTAGATTTACTGGGCATCTCTCTTTCTTAAATAAAGCATTTCTGGTAACTCAAACACAAGTTCAATCTTTCAACTCTAGTTTGAGCATGAGATGCAGGCACATAATACATTTATGTACACTGACAGCTGTAAAAAAATTGTCATTATGAACAGATGCTCCTATCAGACTTCATGGTAGAAAGATGACAGGTTTATTTTTTTTTCTTCCTCCTGGTAAAGTTGTTTTCACACATAAAATGAAAAGGAAAAAGAGAATATCACTCTGAGTTCTTGCTAAGAGGAACTAGGGATTGAAGACTGGCCTACATATGTTCCATTGTTGGGATTTATTCCATCTGAATAATAATGTCACTTTCCTCACTGGAACTCTATTTCTGTAATCTTGTTTTTGTATAAACAGTGGAAGGAAAAGAAACTTTATGTCACTGTCTGTTGATAAACCTGATTTGTGTAGGAGAAAGTGGGAAAGGATATGTGAAATGAATGGATGAGCCCATTTCTAGCTAAAATTGGGGGTTCTTCCACAGCTTTCAAGCAAAGCAAGGGTGATTGTGACATGCTCAGCAAGATTAGAGAGGTTACAAAAACAGAAAACCCAATAATAATGGGGGATTTCAACTATCCCCTTATTGGCTGGGAACAAGTCATCTCAGGACCAGATGCAGAGATAAAATGTCTAGACACCATTAACAACTGTTTCTTGAGGCAGCTAGTCCTGGAACCCACAAGGGGAAAGGCAAATCTTGATATAGTGCTAAGTGGCGCTTAGGATCTGGTCCAAGAGGTGAATATAGCTGAAACGCTTGGTAATAGCAACCACAATGTAATTAAATTTAACATCCTTGGGCAAGGGAGGGGAAATACCAAAGAAACCCACCACAGTATCATTTAACATCAAAAAGGGGAATTACACAAAAGTAAGGAAGCTAGTTAAGCAGAAATTAAAAGCAACAGTCACAAGAATGAAATGCCTGCAAACTGCATGGAAATGTCTTAAAAATGCCATAACAGAGGCTCAAATTATATGTATGCCACCAAATAAATAAAAGTAAACCAATAACAGAGAGAGAATCAAAAATATGCTGCCACCACTAAATGGAGTAAGAGAGGTGATTAGAGGCAAAAAGAAATCCTTTGGAAGTCAAATCCTACTGAGGAAAATAGAAAGGAACAAACTCGGGCAAGTCAAGTATAAAAGAATAATTAGACAGACCAACAAAAAAATTGAGGAGCACAAAAGACACAAAAATTAAGAGCAATTTTTTAAAAGTATGTCAGAAGCAAAAAGCCTGCCAAACAATCTGGGGGGGCCACTGGACAATCAAGGTGCTAAAGGAGCACTAAAAGAAGACAAGACCATTGCAGAGAAACTAAATGAATTCTTTGCATCAGTCTTCACTGAAGAGCATGTGTGGGGAGATTCCCACACCTGAGCAATTCATTTTAGGTGACAAATCTGAGGAATTGACCCAGACTGAGGTGTCAACAGAGGAGGTTTTGAAACACATTGATAAAACAAACAATAAGAAGTCACCAGGACCAGATGGTATTCACCCAAGTGCTAAAGTAACTCAAATGTGAGCAGGGGCGGCTCTAGCTTTTTTGCTGCCCCAAGCACGGCAGGCAGGCTGCCTTCGGCGGCATGCCTGCGGGAGGTCCCCGGTCCCGCGGATTCGGCGGCATGCCTGCAGGAGGTCCCCCGTCCCACGGATTCCGCGGCATGCCTGCAGGAGGTCCCCGGTCCCGCGGATTCGGCGGCATGCCTGCGGGAGATCCGCCGGTCCTGAGGCTTCGGCGTACCCGCCGCCGAATTACCGCCGAATCCGCGGGACCGGCGGACCTCCCGCAGGCAAGCCGCCGAAGGCTGCCTGACAGCCACCCTCGCAGGGACCGGCAGGGCGCCCCCCCTGGAGCGCCCCTGAATGTGAGACTGCAGAACTACTGACTGTGGTATGTAACCTATCATTTAAATCAGCTTCTGTACCAGCTGAGTGGTGGATAGCTAATATGATGCAATTTTTTTAAAGGCTCCATACACGATCCTGGCAATTACAGGCTGGTAAGCCTGGTGTCAGTACAACGCAAATTAGTTCCAACTATAGTAAAGAACAGAATTACCTGACACACAGATGAGCACAACATGCTGGGAAACAGTCAACATGGCTTTTGAAAAGGAAAATCATACCTCAATCTATTAGAATTCTTTGAGGGAATCAAACAGGTGGACAAGGGTAGTCCAGTGGATATAGTATACTTGGACTTTCAGAAAGCCTTGAACAAGGTCCCTATCAAAGGCTCTTAAGCAAAGTACGGAGTCGTGGGACAAGAAGGTAGGGCCTCTCACGGATAAGTAACTGGTTGAAAGACAGGAAACAAAGGGTTAGAAATAAATGGTCAGTTTTCACAGTGGACAGAGGTAAGTAGCAGGGTCCCCCAAGGATCTGTACTGGGATCAGTGCTGTTAAACATATTCATAAGTGATCTGGAAAAAAGAGGTAAACAGTGAGGTAGCACAATTTGCAAATGATACAAAATTACTCAGGAAAATTAAGTCCAAAGCTGACAGCAAAGATTTATAAAGGGATCTCCATAACTAGATTGCTGGGCAAAAAAGTGGCAGATGAAATCAATATTGGTAAGTGTAAAGAAAAGCATATTGGAAAACATAATCACAACTATACATACAAAATGATGGGGTCTAAATTAGCTGTTACCACTCAAGAAAGATCTTGGAGTCACTGTGGTTAAGTTCTCTGTATACATCAGCTCATTATGCAGAGGGAGTCAAAAAAGCTAACAAAATGTTAGGAACTATTAGGAAAGGGATAGATAATAAGAAAATATCATAATGCCACTATATAAATCAATGGTATGCCCATAACTTGAATACTGTGTGCAGTTCTGGTCATCCCATCTGAAAGATATCTTAGAATTGGAAAAAAGGGCAACATAAATGATTAAGAGTATGAGGAGAGCTTGAAAAGACTGGGACCGTTCATATTAGAAACAACTAAGGAGGGATACAATAAAGGTCTATAAAATCATGAATGCTGTGGGGAAAATGAATAAGGAAGTGTTATTTACCCCTTAACATAAATACACAAACCAGGTGTCACCCAATGAAATTAATAGTAAATTTAAAACAAACATAAGAAAGTACTTCCTCACACAACACACAATCAACCTGTGGAATTTATTGCCAAGGGATGTTGTAAAGACCGAAAGTTTAACTGGGTTAAAAAAAGAATTAGATCAAGTTCATAGACTCATTGACTTTAAAGCCAGAAGGGACCATCATGCTCATCTAGTCCTGATTTCCTCTATATCACAGGCCACAGAACTTCACCCACCCACTCCTGTAATAAGAACCATAACCTCTGTCTCAGTTACTAGAGTCCTTAAATCATGATTTAAAGACTTCAAGTTACAGAGAATCCATCATTTACATTAATTTAAACTTGTGACTCATGCTCCATGCTGCAAAACACTTCAGGGTCTCTGCCTGAACCCAAAAATGGTGATCGGTTATATCCTGAGCATGTGGACAAGACCCACCAGTCAGACACCCAGGAAAGAATTCTCTGTAGTAACACAGAGCTCTCCCCACCTAGTGTCCCATCACTGGTCATTGGAGATATTTGCTGCTAGCAGTCACAAATCAGCTACATGCCATTGTAGGCAGTTTCATCATACTATTCCCTCCACAAACTTATCAAGTTCAGTCTTGAAGCCAGTTAGGCTTTTTGCCCCTAATGCTCCCCTTCGAAGACTGTTTCAGAACTTTGGTCCATCAGTGGCTATTAGCCAAGATGGTCAGGCATGCAATCCCATGATCTGGGTGTCCCTAACCCTCTGATTGTCATATGCTGGGACTGGACAACAAGGGATGGATGGATCACTAGATAAATTGCCCTGTTCTGTTTATTCCCTTTGAAGCATCTGGCATTGGTCACTGTTGGAAGACAAGATGCTGAGCTAAATGGACCATTGTTCTGACCCAGTATGGTCATTCTTACGTTCTTATGACTAAAGTGATATTGCCAGTGATGTTCAGTGAGCCTCTAAACCTTTAGAGCTGAGACTTCAGTTTGGCTAAGCCTCCAAAATTAAAGTCAACTATCTAAAGATAATAAGTCGGAAAAATTGGACTGGAATGTCATGTAAATGGTGCTCTTGAATTGCCTGGCACTTTCCATCCTAACAGATACCTGTAACAAATAATAATACCTGAAAGTAGAGCTGGGTGATTTTTTTTAAATCAATCAGTTAGTAAATTCAAAAAACAATGTAGTTTCAGATCAAGTTTTGATTGAATTTGGCAAATACTTTCAGCCAATTGGAAACAGAAAGACATTTTCTAATGAAACATTTTGACTTTGTTCCAAAACATTTAGTTTAGAAATTTATGTAGATTTTTTTTAAAAAATTAAAAACACACCTACAAATATAACAAAACAAAAAACTAGAAAAAAATGTTTCTGGTCAAAATGAAGAGAGTGGCCAAACCAAAATCTATTAAACTGGAAAATCAATGATTCACTCAGCTCTACTTGGAAGTGCCAACGTGTATGGAAAAACCTTACAGCTACCTGAACATTTCAGAAACTCAACCTTTTCCCCCTTTCCCCAATCTCCCCCACCCCTCCAACTTCATTTCTAGAAATGTGTAAAGGTTCAGAGTTGGGGGCGGGTGAGTAGAAAGTAGGAAAGAGATTTTTTTTGGAGGGGTGTGAAGGAGTGCAGGTGTTTTTTTTTCAATTTGCTTATAAATCAAACATCAGACTAAGTTTTTGGTTGTTTTTTTAGAGAAACCATTTCACAATATAAACACCCATATATCGTCAGTAAGGACTGACAGCTTTGCTGGGCTTGTGACATATCTTTACATCTCAGCAAATGGCCTTCTCACTTTGTTCTATTACCCCTACCCCTCTTTTTTCCCTTCAACATCAGTGATTTAGAGAATGCTATTAGCTTCAATGGGAGTTGGATCAGGGCCTTAATAAATAACACCCAAGTATGAATACACATATATGCCCTGTTCCTAGGCTACCAAATTTTTCCCAACTAGTAATAATTGAGTTCCAACCAAAAATGTGCTGCTGAACCATCCAACAGTTGTTATGTAATTTCACTCTTTTATAGAAGATATTATTTCTCCCAGTTTAGCAAATTTAGCAATTCCAAAGGTTTTATTACACTTGGCAACAAGAAATAACTATACATAATAAAAATCTGAAAACACCATATCTTGAAGTGCATCAGGAACATGTAGAAACCTGTAATTGTAGCTCAGTGATTTGATTACATTGTGTTTATTCAATTACTTTAGCTTACTGTTATACTCCCACTCCAGCACATTGATAAGCATCACATAATTATAGCAATGCAAGCCATGCCACTGTTAGTTAATGGTCCTCCAGCATTACAATTACAATTATTTTGCCTTGTTGGGGCTTCTATAATGCACATAGATGAATGCAAAAATTCCTCTGTGTTGAAACTTGACACACATGCTAATGTCAGCCTAGCAGATATTTTTCTGCTTCAAAATTTAAAACAATAGGTTGAGAACCAGAAGCCTATTCAAGTCAATGGCAAGACCTTCGTTAATTTCAGCGGGCTTTGGATCATGCTCTAAAGTAAGCCCAAGGTCTAAACTGGCTTCTAAGAGGAAAGACCCTAATGGAGGACCCCGCTCCCTTTTCACTTGGGGGGCACTGCAGGAAGCCGTCAGGGTCCAAAAAAGCAGGAGAGGCTAGCCAGTGAAACCAGGGGATCCACTGATTCCACACATTTCTACAATAGTCTCCACTGGCAGAGCTCTTCTGGAACCCTGCTGGATTTTAAAGCTGCCCACTCCTGGCATATGATTGTTTCTCTACAATCTATCTTCAACCCTAAGACATATGTGTGGGGTGCGGGGGGAGGGTGTAATTTATCTCTCTCTGTGCCAGCTTCAATTCATCTAGCCCTATACATACAGTGAAAGCTGCACTGAAAACCACCCGTCTCAAGTGACCACGGTAATGATGTAGAGCTGCTCTGTAATAAGTTATGAGTGGTGTGTGTGTCCTGGATGTTGACTGTACAACTATGTTGGTTTAGTTTGATGGAGGGGTAGTAAGATAAAGATGCAGAAGTTAAACACCCCTCAGCGAATTTCAGGATTGAGTGGTACAATGCATAAACCTTCAGCTCTGAGGATTCTGGCTCGACCTGCTGAACTAATTTTGAGAAGCAAGGTAAAAGTGCAGGAATCTGGAGGAACAAAGGAACTCTCTCTGGGTAAAGATGTTGGGGAGCTGTTTAAACTGCCACAGGCATGCCAGAGTCACCATCACAGGATGGGCTTTACGTGAGGTAGATGTGTGTAGACTGTGGTACTGAAAGTCCTCCCCCTTCCCCAACCGCTTTGTTCCTATTGTTACAAGTAAAACAGTGCTTTGGTCTGAGAAAGCTGTTCAGTTGCTGTATTCACTACTGGTCACATATTCCCAAAGGGAAGGAACACAGGTATCAAGCCCAGTCAGACCTGCTGGGTAAGCAAAACGGATACACAGTGTACTGTAGCCTAGGGCCTGGTGTAAGATTAGGGGAATTGTGAAAATCCATCTCAGTAGAGGGAGAGGCACAGGGCCTGACAGGTGAGGAGTGTACTCAGAGAAAGCACACAGTGGACAGAGGGGCAGTTAGGCCTTTAACCTTGCCAGCCACTTTAAAGGATCAGGTAATAGGCTGATCCAAGCAGAGCTGGAACAATGATACACCCACCAGGAGGGAAACCCAACACAAAAGGGTGGATTTGCTTTGAGGAGGATTATCTTTGACTTTACCCCACTACAGAAGGACAGAAGAGACATCTGCCAGAAGAGCTAAGGCATGATGGCTGGATGACATCAGCGGATGCCTGTCCCTTGCAGGCATCCTGTCCCATGACGTGCTGGATTTGGCTCGGGGTGGGCATCATAGGGGCAGATGGCATGTTTGCGGGCTTCAAAGCTGTGCTTAACAGCATAATAATGTTTTAGGTTTTTTAGTTAGTTCTTATGCCTATTCAGTGTCACTTAGGATTATCAGCTTGCAACAACTATCTTGTTACATCCAGCTAAATGGCTGAAAATGCCTCATAAGGTTAATGCATTAATAAGATGTATTATAAATTATTTGTATAATTTAATTTTGCTTTATTGCTTAATTCCCTTTTTTCAGACACTGAACCTTAAACATCCAACACTTAATGGGCATGCAAACACTATCGTCACTGACTCAGTGTTCTTAATATATCAAGGTTTGTTGGAGAATGAACGCTGTAAGGCATATAGCAACTGTTGCTGTAGAATATATTGAATGCACTCTGGGCCTTTTCAAAATGCTGGGATACAAAATGTTGCATGGTCATTGAATTCTCGTCTGTCACAGACAATATAACTGTTTAACTACTGGTCTACTTGTCGGTAGTAATGGGAATGGGAGGTTATTGTGAACTGTAAGGTCAAGAACAACTTCAGTCTGTTCAGCTTTTAAAAGTTATGAAAGTCTTTCTATAAAGATTGCCCAAAAACACAGTACCTACAATCTACTCCAAGCTATGAATGTTTCAAAAGGTTTTGCTAGAAGCCGCAGATTATGGCAATATTAGTCTGTGTAGATGAACCCTGAAATTGTACTATTTCTAGCTAGGGCAGCTGTGTCATTTAGACAACTCTACTGTATATTGGGCCTTTTTAGGGCACCGTTCCAGATGGCTGCCTGTTTTTTGTTGATGCTCAGGTATTGCTGAAGACTTTGTCAATTCTCTGCTATGCCTGAAAGTAATAAACACAGCAGATAGGGCTTTTTTAAAAAGTATTAAAACCTTCTTGTAGACTGGCTGAAGGATGTCAGCAATGCAATTGGGGCATTCTGCACTGAGACATTAAGCTTCATTTTGTCAAAGGGTCAATGGGTATATATTTTTCATTATGCAAGCTTTAATGAATCAATTACATCCCTATTTATTATTTAACTACCATTTTAAAAATGACCCCAGTGACTATTACTACTGAGTTTGTATATTTATAGTGAGTGAGCATCATTGCACAATTCCCCTTCTGTTTGTCTGTCTTTTTTAAAAGTATATATTCACAGACCTTGATTCTGCAATCAAATCAGCGCGGGTAGACCCTTGTGCCCACAAGTTCTTTTAATTTCAGTGGGGCTCATGTTGGCGCATGGATCTGCTGACACTGATCTGACTGCAGGATCATATACAAGAGCCACTTCCTTCAGTATTAACTTCCCAAGTCTGTCTGAATGCATTCATGATTTTTCTCCATTGATTCTGCTGTGGATGGTACCAAAACCCAGCATGTTGTAGATGTGAAATCACGGCTTGATCCTGCAAGGTGCTGAGCAATTCCTAGAACAGCAGAGTACCTCAACTCCCTTTGACTTCATATGGTCTATACACAACCAATCCTGACATTCTCAATTTGTTGAATAAGTGAACTTCTCTGCTGACCTTAAAAAAACCCCACACCTCTCCATGTCTGTTTTTCTGAGCCCAGATGTCCATTCACCACTGTGATGCTTCCCAAGGTTACTCAGGATTATGAAGCATCCTGCTAACACCTGCCCTTAGTGTGAGGAAGCCTTATCTGTACCTGCCATGGGTCAGCTCCCTGACTGTCAGCCACAGGCAACAAGCGCTTCCCTGTCAGCCCACGCAGGTGCCACTGTCCTTCATGCAAGCTAGTAATAGGCACACCCCAACCCCCAAGTGTCCCCCCTCATCCACTGGGCAGAGAATTATCAGAGCATCTGTTCCCAGAGGTGGCAAAGTTTGCAGATGATACTAAACTGCTCAAGATAGTTAAGACCAAAGCAGACTGTGAAGAACTTCAAAAAGATCTCACAAAACTAAGTGATTGGGCAACAAAATGGCAAATGAAATTTAATGTGGATAAATGTAAAGTAATGCACATTGGAAAAAATAACCCCAACTATACATACAATGTGATGGGGGCTAATTTAGCAACAACGAATCAGGAAAAAGATCTTGGAGTCATCGTGGACATCCACGCAGTGTGCAGAGGTGGTCAAAAAAGCAAACAGGATGTTAGGAATAATTAAAAAGGGGATAGAGAATAAGACAGAGAATATCTTATTGCCCTTATATAAATCCATGGTACGCTCACATCTTGAATACTGCATACAGATGTGGTCTCCTCATCTCAAAAAAGATATACTGGCACTAGAAAAGGTTCAGAGAAGAGCAACTAAAATGATTAGGGGTTTGGAATGGGTCCCATATGAGGAGAGATTAAAGAGGCTAGGACTTTTCAGCTTGGAAAAGAGGAGACTAAGGGGGATATGATAGATGTATATAAAATCATGAGTGATGTGGAGAAAGTAGATAAGGAAAAGTTATTTACTTATTCCCATACTACAAGAACTAGGGGTCACCAAATGAAATTAATAGGCAGCAGGTTTGAAACAAATACAAGGAAGTTCTTCTTCACACAGCGCACAGTCAACTTGTGGAACTCCTTACCAGAAGAGGTTGTGAAGGATAGGACTATAACAGCGTTTAAAAGAGAACTGGATAAATTCATGGAGGTTAAGTCCATTAATGGCTATTAGCCAGGATGGGTAAGGAATGGTGTCCCTAGACTCTGTTTGTCAGAGGGTGGAGATGGATGGCAGGAGAGAGATCACTTGAAACATTACACATTACCTGTTAGGTTCACTCCCTCTGGGGCACCTGGCATTGGCCACTGTCAGTAGACAGGATACTGGGCTAGATGGACCTTTGGTCTGACCCAGTACGGCCGTTCTGATGTTCTTATGTTCAAAGGAATAATAAACCAGAGCGTACTAGTTAGACCTTAGAACACAGATCTGCTTAACACGCAGGACTTATATTTGTTTATAGAGAAAGCTCGGATAAATTTATTAGCAGAGATTCAGATGATAGTAAACAGAAATACCCCTCCAACGCATCATCAGGGATCTACAACCCATCCTGGACAATGATTCCACACTTTCACAAACCTTGGGTGGCAGGCCAGTCCTCGCCCACAGACAACCTGCCAACCTGAAGCACATTCTCACCAGTAACTGCACACCGCACCATAGTAACTCTAGCTCAGGAACCAATCCATGCAACAAACCTCGATGCCAACTCTGCCCACATATCTACACCAGCGACACCATCACAGGACCTAACCAGATCAGCCACACCATCACTGGTTCATTCACCTGCACATCCACCAATGTAATATACGCCATCATATGCCAGCAATGCCCCTCTGCTATGTACATCGGCCAAACTGGACAGTCTCTAAGGAAAAGGATAAATGGACACAAATCAGATATTAGGAATGGCAATATACAAAAACCTGTAGGAGAACACTTCAACCTCCCTGGCCACACAATAGCAGATCTTAAGGTGGCCATCCTACAGCAAAAAAACTTCAGGACCAGACTTCAAAGAGAAACTGCTGAGCTTCAGTTCATCTGCAAATTTGACACCATCAGCTCAGGATTAAACAAAGACTGTGAATGGCTTGCCAACTACAGAACCAGTTTCTCCTCCCTTGGTTTTCACACCTCTACTGCTAGAACAGGGCCTCATCCTCCCTGATTGAACTAACCTCGTTATCTCTAGCTTGCTTCTTGCTTGCATATATATACCTGCCCCTGGAAATTTCCACTACTTGCATCCGAAGAAGTGGGTATTCACCCACGAAAGCTCATGCTGCAAAACGTCTGTTAGTCTATAAGGTGCCACAGGATTCTTTGCTGCTTTTAAATTAGATTATTTCTTAAGGCAGGGATTTTCAAAAGTGCTTAAGGGAGCTAGAGGGTTTAATCTGCTAAATCAGATTTTAAAAGATACCAACAAGACCAACTGCACATCACAAATTCACAACAAATCTCATCCCAAATGTGATTGGAACTGATATTTCTCTCCTCAGAGATAAGAGTATATGTATTATGCCTGCAACAAAAGAAGTGAGAAAAGAAACAATTGTCTGTGAAAAGAAAAGAAAAACGCTGAATAATATGTAGGTTTGTTGAGAATGGATTAAATATTTATGACAGAATCAGTACATGGAAAAAAATAGTAGTGATTACCTTAGTAGGATGGCATAGCTTTTCTGTCACCAGCCATGTTTGATCTGCCTTCAGGCAATTTTAATAGTAATTTAAAAGTACAACGTACTCATCACTTTATGGCAGGCACTCATTTTAAGACATTACATAAAATGATATGAAGCTCTTAAATCTTCAACCCCAAATACATTAGTGATTTCTGCTTAAGCATTTATAGTGGCATACTTCTCCAATTTGTAAAACATGGGGCTCAGATGTAAACAACTTATCCAGAGCCCCTTTTTACTGTGATGGGTTACTTTCCTATTTACCCTCTGGATACAGAAACATATGCCTCAGTTTATTAAGCAGTTTAATCATCATTGTACCTCTTTTCAAGCACCAGCTAAATTGCTGTAATATATAGATAGGCTGACATGTGGAAGTGATGTATCAAATCTTGCACTTTAGGAAACAGTTACAACAAAGCATTCACAAAGGGCCTATTAGGGTTTCTTTTATGAAAATGTATTAATTAACATCATTCTTTTTACTGATGATGTCAGCAACCTCTTTTAGGCCCATGTGGTATTCCCTTGATGGCAATGGGGCTTTTTATGGGTGCAAGATTCAAGCAAAGTGTATACGAATGCAGGATGTGAGCCTTAGTTATAAAAAAAAAAAAATCACTTGGTTCTTCCAAGATACTTTGGAAGAGTGAAAAATAATGTATTCCAGCTGTTTGCACACTTAGCGATACTCTTGGATTTACATGGATCTTTGATGACTATGGAATTTTCCTCGGAATAACCAATAAATGTGTTGCTCGACAAACTCATTGATCATTTGCAGATCTATATTTTGGAGTGGAATAAGGTATGTGCTGAAAATCCAAGCCAATTCATCTTTCCACAAGGAAGCACTTTACTGATTCTAAAATATGAATAGTTACATCCAGTATTGTTATCTCAGCCTCATTGCTTAAGATGCTTATGAAGATAATGTGATGACAGTAATTTAATCATAACAAATTCCAAAGCCAGTCACATATCGGAAGCCTAATAGAGCCATATTTGTTTTCCATAAGCTTTGCTCCTTTTTGTTCTTCATTTCATTCTCCCTCTCTTTTTGACTATTCTCAAACTATTCCATTAATGCAATCAAAATTACATTATATATAATAATCTTAGGAGGGACAATTATGGGAATGGAAATGAAAAAGCCCCAGAAAAGATGTGGATTACTAGAGAGAAGCTGTAAAGAGAGTAATTTTGGTGATCTATTTAACAGTATCAAAGTGTTTTTCCTCTCACTGAAAGCACTCTCTCTCTCTCTCTTTTTCTTTAACTCCCATAAATGCTTTTAAGACTTTCTTTGGAAAACCCGTCATTTTCAAAGTACCCTTAAGAGCATGTAATCCCTACATAATTTGAAAAAAAAATTGCACTTTTCTAAAATAATGGCAATTTTCTAGGTAACTAGTTTATACAATAAGGAAATGCCTCAGACTTACTTTGAAAAGGGTAATGCAGTGCAGATGGACACCATATGCCATACTTTGGAGGGAGTATATTACCAGCAAAAATAGAAATACAGAAATTAATGTGCATTAGACAGTAAATCAATACTCTTATCAGGAAAAGAAGAAGAAAGCTTCCTAATATCTGAAGTCTGAATACAATCAGGAAGAAAGTGCAATATCAGACCAAGGCTTTTAAGCCTTCCCAAAAAACAACTGTAGTAATTAGGGTGTCCTGGTGGTCTCAAAGATGATGTACAGTATGTGAAGACAACAAAAAAAGCATGAGCTCCTGATGCAAAGCCCCCTGAAATGAATGGAAAGAATCCCATTGTCTTCAATGTGCTTTGGATCAGGCCCAAATGAAATTTGAACCTGATCTACCACAAGAGCTGGCTGAATAGATTGTACTAAATGAATTGATTAATCCATTCAATTTCATGTTCATGAACCTGAGTAAATTGCAATTCTCTCAAGATGTATTCACTATCCAAAATTAGTTACTGAACAATTGGTGAACATAATTCTTGGGCTGTAGGTGGTTTGTCAAAAAAACATCTTGTAGAGGCTGTAGGCCTACAAGTCCGGTTTCTGTCACTAGCAAAAGAGGAAAAATAGAAAAAAAAGCAGTCCCAGAGAACGCCAAGGAAGATAGGAAACACAGCAAGAGGGGAAAAAAATGGAAAGAAGGCAAGTTCTATGGATCTTCAAAAATGGACAATTGTTTCCATAGTGATTAGTACATCACACACCTATTTAGGTACATCACAACAATGGATACCTTTGTTTGATTGGCTAGCCCATTACACTCACGGATGACAAGTTGAATAATGCTTCTTGTCAAAAGCTTAAGCAGGTGTACATGTGAATTTGGGAAAACATTCTAATGGATACTGACAATCAAATACATTATTTCTCCCAGTAAACACACTCAGACAGAGGACCAACATTTGCATCTGAAGCTTGATTCTTCATTATGTTATTCCACTTATCCACCATTGTAATGCTACTGTAATAATATGAAACCTGTGTAACAGAGTAAGGCATTAGAACCCAGGTGTGAGTACTAATTCTAGATTTTATAGCTTTTAAAGGTTTACATGCAAAAATGAAATCGGGGAGAGAAGATGTTGAGATGTACAGAATGTTGAGATGAAACCTTCAGGGCATAATTAGTGACGTACCATCATCTCCTGATTGTTTCAATGGACGGATATGATGATACATGTGCCAAAATGCATAATATGCAGACCCAATACATGCAGGTGCAAACAAATATTATCTCTACATCAATACCTAATATGTACCAAAAGAGATTAAAGGGCAAATTAAACAAGCACTGTGTAGACCCACTAGGCATAACTAAAGCTACAGATCTGAAAAATGTACAATATACACTCCTACGTTCTCCAGGATAGATTAGATTTTTCAGAATTCTGTTATGGAGTCAGTGAATGGTACCATGAAGTGGCTCATTAGAACACTGTAAACATACTGCACATATTTTGAGTACCCAAACATCAATGCATTTGGGAAAAAATATATTTTATGCTACATTTGACTTATTAAAGCAGGGGTGGGCAAACTATGGCCTGTGGGCTGGATCCGGCCCCTCAGGGCTTTGGATCCGGCCTGGGGGATTGCCCCACGTGGCACTGTGGGCCCCGAGCTGCTCTCAGAAGCGGCCGGCACCATGTCCCTGCAGCCTCCGTGCAGGGGGACAGAGGGCTCTGTGCGTTGCCCTTGCCCCCAGGCACCGCCCCCCGCAGCTCCCATTGGCCGGGAACGGGGAACCGTGGCCAATGGGAGCTTCGGGGAAGGTACCTGGAGGCGCGGCAAGGGCAGAGCATGCGGAGCCCTCCTCCCCTGCTCCCCCAGGGACCGCAGCGCTTCCTGGAGCAGCACGGGGCCGGGGACAGGGCAGGCGTGCAGGGAGCCTGCCCTGGTCCCGGTGCGCGCTGCTGCCATCCCGGAGCCGCTTTAGGTAAGTGGCGCAGGGCCAGAGCCCGAACCCCTCCTGCACCCTGCACCCCAACTCCCTTCCCTAAGCCCCCTGCCTGCACCTCGCACCCCTCCTGCACCCCAACTTCCTGCCGAGTCCCCTCGTAAACCCCGCATCCCTCCTGCACCCCAACTCCCTGCCCCGAGTCCCCTCGTAAACCGCGCACTCCTCCTGCACCCCAACCCCCTGCCCTGAGCCCCCTCATACACCCCGCACCCCAACCCCCTGCCCTGAGCTCCTTCATACACCCTGCACCCCTCCTGCACCCCAATCCTCTGCCCTGAGCTCCCTGTTGCACCCTGCACCCCTCTGCACCCCAACCCCCTTCCCTGAGCCCCCTCCCACAGTCCGCACCCCTCCTGCACCTCAACTCCCTTCCCTGAGCCCCCTCCTGCACTCTGCACCCCAACCCCCTTCCCTGAGCCCCCTCATACACACCGCACCCCTCCTCTGCCCCAATCCCTTGCCCTGAGCCCCTTCCTACACACCACACCCCCTCCCACACCCCACACTCCCTCCCACACCCCAACCCCCTGCCCTGCATACAATTTCCCCACTCAGATGTGGACCTCGGCCCAAAAAGTTTGCCCACCCCTGTATTAAAGGAAGAATAAAACTCACTCTATTTCAGCAGTGCACAGGCTTCATGAAGCAGATGGGTAACAAAATTACGGGAACTTAAAAATGGAAGTTTTAACATTTAAAAAATACCAGAACACTTTTCTGCTCAGGCTTTGGAAAGGTAAGGTAAGAAAAATGGAGGAAGATAAGGTTACAGCTCTTGCTGAGGGAGTGAAATATTGTTTAGGCTGCCAAGTAAGAGTGGCAACTTACAAGGCACATGGAGGCAAGTTTCTCAAACACACTAAAGGCCACATTTGAAAAGCTTCTGTGACCAAGATTTGGCCCCTACTCAGACATATCATGGTATTTTACCATGTGATAAAGACTGTGTGAAATCCTGGCCATACTGGGTATGTCTACACTTCAATTAGACACTCATGGCTGGCCAGTGCCATCTGACTCAGGCTCATGGGACACAGGCTAAGGGGCTGTTTAACTGTGGTGTAGACGTTCAGGTTTGAGCTGCAGCCTGAGCTCTGAGACCCTCTTACCTTGCAGAGTCCTAAGGCACAGGCTCCAGCCCAAGCATCTACACCACAGTTAAGCAGCCCCTTAGCCCGAGATTTGCGAACCCGAGTCAGCTGGCATGGGCCAACCATGGGTTTTTAATTGCAATATAGGCTCACCAATGGAAATAAATGGAACTTTTGTTGTTGACTTCAACAGAACAAGGATTTCACCCTCTACACCAAACTTTATTCTTTTTTATTTATTTAAATACTGACAGGTACTCCTACTAAAAGTCATAGAAAAAGCAACTTTGATTAAGAAAAATTGTGAAAACTTTGTTTAATAAATGCCAATGAGAGTTGGTAAAATATTATATTATATATAAAAACAAATATCTTTTCACCGTAATTTCCAAAACAATTAGTGTTTTTTTCTATTAATGTTATTTTAGCTAAACTTTTTCATTATCATAATTGGGTATGTTCTAAATTGAAAAATGTCGGTTTCAAAATAGAAATATGTAATAAATATGGCTCGGATGGCCAATCAAAACAGACAAGGCAAAAATGGAAAAGGAAAAATTACATGTCAAAAAACTGAAAATAAATTTTCAATCAGTAGTTTCCATCAAAGTTTTGAAAAATTAAAGCACCTTTAAAAAAAAGGCATTTTTTTATTTTCAAAGATTTCATTAAAAATTTTAGCTGCCTTTTGGGTCAATTTTGGTTTTGCCACCAAGCTTTAGTATGGAGCTGGGCTGATCTGGGAATAGATCAGGAAGCAAAACTGTGACTCCGAACAGTCACCATAATCTGCCTCCCAGTTTACCACTGCTCCAGAGGGGACACACGCTGTACCAGCCCTATGCCTTGTGCGGCACCTGTCTGCCAGCAAACTAGCACAGGTCTGCTGACCAGTATGTTGAGGAGGCATAGCCATTCCTCACCCTTTCTACTGCTGTTCAGATGTGCAGAGATGGTGGAATGAAATAGACCCAAGAGAGCTGATCTCCCATCACATCTTTTTCCCCTCTCTTTATTTCCTCTTCTTCTATCCAAAAGTGGATTAAGCCTTCAAATAGATAAAATACTTTTGGGCTTCTAAAATCCACTAGTATTTTGTGACTAGTCTTTTTTGTTTGTTTGTTTTGACCTTACTTCATCTAAACTTTGGGGCATCTTCTATAAAATCATAGAAATGTAGGGCTGGAAAGGTCTTTGAGAGGTCATTTAGTCCATACCCCACCTGCTGAGGCAAATCCAAGTGTACCTACACTATCCCTGACAGGTGTATGTCTAACCTGTTTGTTCAATCTGTTCTTAAAAGTTTCCAGTAATGAGGATTCCACAACCTCCATTGAAAGCCTATTTCAGTTTTTAACTAATGTTATATTTAATCATAGAAATATAGGGCTGGAAGGGACCCTGAGAGGTCATTTGGTCCAACTCCCCTGCACTGAGGCAGGATCAAGTATACCTAAACCATCCCTGAAAGGTGTTTGTCCAATGTTTCTTCAATGACCAGGATTCCACAATTTCCCTTGGAAGCCTATTCCAATACTTAACTACCTTTATAGTTAAGTAGTTTTTCCTAACATCTAACCTAAATCTCCTTTGATGCGGATTAAACCAACTACTTCTTGCCCTATCTTTAGTGGACATACAGTCCAATTGATCACCATCCTCAATACAACAGCCCTTAACATATTTGAAGACTTATCAGGTCCCTCGCTCAGTTTTCTTTTCTCAAGACTAAACATGCCCAGTTTTGATTTTTTTCCTCATAGGTCAGGTTTTATAAAACCTTGTAGCTCCCCCCTGAACTCTCTCCAGTTTATCCACAGCTTTCTTAAAGTGTGGCACCCAAAACTAGGCCAATACGCAACTGAGGCCTCCCCAGTGCCGAGTAAAGTGAAAAAATTACCACCTGTGTCTTACATACAACACTCCTGTTACTACAACCCACAATGATATTAGCCTTTTTTTGCAAATGCATCACATTGTTGTCTCATATTCAATTTGTGATCCATTATAACCCCCAGATTATTTTCTGCAGAAATACTGCCTAGCCAGTTATTCCCCATTTTGTATTTGTGGATTTGACTCTCTCTTCTTAAGTGCAGTATTTTGCATTTGTCTTTATTGAATTCCATCTTGTTGATTTCAGATCAATTCTCCATTTTCTCACAATCATTTTGAAGTCATATATCATCCAAATTTTTTAGAAAGCTTTATTCTTAGTATCCAACCTATATCTCCCTTGCTGCAGATTAATCTTATCATTTCTTGTCCTACCTTCAGGGGACACTGATAATTGTTCACCACTCTCTTTATAAGGGCTTTTAACATATTTGAAGACTTATCAGGTCCCCCCTCAGTCTTCTTTTTTCAAGACTAACCATGCCCAGTTTTTTAACCTTTCCTCAGAGGTCAGATTTTCCAAACATTTTGTATTTGTTGCTCTCCTCAGGACTTTTTCCAATTTGTCCACATCAATCTTAAAGCATAGTGCCCAAAACTGGACACAGCACTCCATCTGAGGCTTCACCAGTGCTGAATATAGTGGAACAATTACCTCCCGGGTCTTACATGCAACAGTCCTGTTAATACACCACAGAACGATATCAGCCTTTTTTGCCAGTGCATCATATTGTTGGTTCAAATTCAGTTTGTGATTCACTATAACCCTCAGAGATCCTTTCCTGCAGTCCTACTGCCTAACCAGTTATTCCCTGTTTTGTATCTGTGCATTTGATTTTTTTTCTTTCCTAAGTGTAGTATTTTTCATTTGTCTTTCTTGGCACACATATTCCAGTGTGAAGTGTATATATCAGTCTTTTTTTGATTCAGCTGATTCTTGGGCCAACAGTTGGCTCAAGTTCTCCTAGGGAACTTGGGCCATTTTCCACTTGAACTGTAAGGCCTCAGGTCCCCTTTGTTCCCCTTTTGAAAGATAGGCACTACATATATTCTCCTCCAGTCCTCTGGGACCTCACCCACCCTCCATGAGTTCTCAAAGGATATGTCTACACTGCAGTTAGATACCCACAGCTGGCCAGCTGACTCAGGCTAGCAGGGCTCAGGTGAAGGGGTTGTTTAATGGCAGTGTAGACATTCAGCTTCAGGCTGGAACCGGGCCCTAAGACCCTGCAAGCTGGGAGAGTCCAAGAGCTCAGGCTGCAGCCCAATCCCCAATATCTTCACCACAATTAAACAGCCCCTTAGCCCGAGCCCTGCAAGCCCGACGCAGCTGGCATGGGCCAGCCACAGGTGTATAACTGAAGTGTAGACATACCCAAAGATAAATTGGTAATGGTGCTATTCTTTTCTACTCCTCCTTAACAATTTGACCATGTTTCTACTTTTTTGATCTTCAGGTCACTAAAGAACTCCTGATGCAGTCATGTTAATCTCTTGCTATTCTTCTTGTCTTTTCTTTGCATTGGTATAGTTTGCTATTGTGCCTTTAATATTGTCTCTGAGAGAATGCCAGCTATCCCAAACTCCTTTCTCTCTTGAATTTTTTTCCCCATCAGAATTTACCTACCCGTTCTCTGAATTTGTTGAAGTCAGCTTTCGTGAAGTCCCTTGTCCTTATTCTGCTGCTCTCACTCTTCTTCCCATAGAATCATGAAATCTGCCATTTCCATGATCACTTATACACAAATTGTGTTCCACCTTCAGATTTGCTACCAATTCCGCCCTGTTAGTCAGAACCAAATCTAAAATGGCTGCCCCCAGGTTATTTCCTTCACCTTCTGAAATGGGAAGTTATCCAACACATTTCAAGACCATATTGGAGATTTTGGGTTTTGCCATATTATTGTCAATGGATGTCTGGGTAGTTAAGGTCTTACTTGTTTTGTAAAAAGGATATGTTATTTGTCCTAGAAATGCCTCATCCACCTCCTCTCCTCTTGATTTGGTGGTATACAGTAGACCTCTAACATGGAGTCCCCCCCTATTTTTTTCGCCTTTTATCTTTACCCTTTAACTGGTCTGATACTCATCTCCTTCTGGAGCTCAGAACTTCACATCTTTCATTCAGAAATCAGCAATAAGCACTGGAGATACCAACATTAGTTAATAATTTCATCACTAGGCGGTAACATGTTGCTATTAACATGTCTCACTAGAGTGTTCCCATGGAAACAAATGGATAGTAGTGAAACAGTCTAGGATACAGGCTTGACAGAAATTGCATGAGATCTTGTGATGGATATGAAATTCACACAGGTCACTACAATTTAATTTGCAATGTCACCAACCTATTCCTCACCTTCTATATTATTAACCATAGTAATAAGCTCATTCAAATCCTCTTTTTTTTTTTAAACTTTCCAACACTGATCATCTCTCTCCACTCTCACTTATGCATCAGCTCATTTATTACTTGAATTGCTTTGTCTTATTTTGATTGGAGGGAAGCAATCTCATCTTGTCATTTCACAAACCGCTCTATACAATAAAAAAGTGCAACAGCAACAGTAATCAGATCTCAGAAAAAATTGAGTCCTCCAGAATCTACTGGTTTACTTTACATTTGTTACAGTAGTCAGAGAGGGTTTGGGAAAATTCAGCCAAAAGATGAGACAGAAGACCCCCCTATGCACACCAGTAAACTAACACACTGAAACATATTTCACAGCCATTGGCCTAAACCTAGGAATTATTTAATAGTAGCATTTGCTGTCATTTTTATCATAACCTCAGCAAAATGTTCACACTCCCAGAAGTGATGTTAAAGATGTAAAACAACATCCAATAATTGAAGGGTTACAATCAACAGGAGAAAAATGATGCACTAGTAACAGAATGTTGAAAGTTTCTAATGTGACTGTTCTCTTCCATAATGCCTTATTCCTCCCATTTTAGTACTACAGTAAAACTAGCCATTATAATATATTGGGATGAATAAAGTAACATCAGTTCAGCACTGAACAGCTGCCAACAGCCTTTAAATGAGACAAGGGGATTTAGAGATTTCCTCCCTTTTACTATTTGTGTGTGATCACAGAAATTCACATAATGCTATTATACACAGCTGGTGAAGGAAGCCTGCTGTAGTGGTCAAAACAGGAGGCTTGCATTAAGGATTCTTGGGTTCTACTCCTGGATATGCCACTCACTTGTGCATGACTTTGGATGAAATCACAAAGGGCCAGTTTGTGCTTGGCCCTGGTATATATGTAAAACCCCAAGTAAGTGCAAGAGGAATCCTCTGGTGGAGTAGAGAGGTTCCCAGCCACCTGCTACTGGGCTGCTGTTGTAAGGGACATGTCCATAGAAAATCCTGGGTGTGCTTTTCTGACAGGGGAACCAGTCCTACACACAGCAGCTCCAGATTGGGAGAGCACAAAGGTGAATTCTATGCTACCTTTGCACACATTGCACTCCATCTAATCTGCACTGTATGCAGTTCAGCTGGACCCCAAGATCTAGCCAGGGATATCCAAATGTTGCAAGAAATTGAAGTTATGTCCAAGGCAGAAAGGACTGTTGCAAACGGTCACCTATGAACTACTTTGAGCTACTTTAATATGCAAGACTAGTTCAGATATTTTAACTCGGAAATTTTTGGTCCAGTCAGAAATCAAGAGTGGAGAGCAAGAAGAGATCCCCTCCCACCCCCACTCCCACCCCCAAAAGATGGTTGTAACAGGAATGCATCTGGATGAAACAAGAGGTACAGTATCTTGGATACTTGGTGGGGAAAGGAAGGAATCTATCAAGACTGAGTAAGGAAGACCTCACTAATCATTGTCCATGGTCAAGGAGAAGGAACCACGTGAAGTCCTTTCTTAGTCTCAGACTACTACAGCAATGTTGACCCATGTTTTTTCTTGACTATAGTCTCATTGATCAATCTTACCACTCCTTACTCAAGACTCCTGAACATAAGGTAGCCTTTCAACATCTGAAATAATGTAGCCATTCACAGCCAGTCCAGTCCAATGAGTGGGGTTCAGTGATTAAGGCCCTTACAGAGGAGTTGTAACAACACCTATGTTCAAGTCCCTACTCCAACACAGATTTACTTTGTGACCTTAGGAAAGTCACTTAGGTACAGATTTTCAAAATCATTTAGGTGCCTGAAGATGCTAATAGGCACTTTGGAAAATCTCACTGGGTGCCCAACTCCTATTGATGTCAATAAGAGTTAGGCATCTAACCTTGTTAGGTGCTTCTGAAAATCCCATCTCCATTTTTATGTTCCCAAGGACCAGATTTTTTGAAGGTCTTTAGGAGCCTCATGAGACTTAAGATCCTAAGTGCCTTATCTATCTGTGAAAATGAGATATGCTTTTAAAAACTGGGCCCATAGGGCCTCTATTTTTGCAGTCCTGTCGGTTTGGCATACATTTTTTACTGGAAAGGCAGAATACACAATCTGAATTCCTATCCCAGTTGTGTGGTGGACATGTACATTTTAAAAACATACTGAAAGTTTATTTGGATTTCATATTTAACAATAAAAAAAAACATTTTGTATGTCCAATACGGCCAAGTTAGTGTTATCAGTTCTGTGGCATTTTCTTATTTAAACCGTGCAGTTTTAATAGAGCAGTAACATTGTTTTGTTCTGTTTTTCAAATTATTTTGAAAATTGAGTGCTTACTGTGTGATTCCATTTTCCTAAAAGAATTATGGTGTATGCACTGGGTTCATTTTATAAAGATCACCTGAGGTTCAATTAGAATTTATCAATAAGATTTCTGTGAAATGACTGCAAGTTTCTTCAGCTGAATACAACATGATCAGTCATATTCTGCTATCAGTTTCATCTGTGTACCACCAAAATTACTCCCCTTGAATCAAAAGACCTCCTGATATGCACTGGTACAACAAAGAACAGAATTTGACCCAAGGTGTTTGAAAGGGCCTTTTCCTGAACAACAACAGTAGTGATTTGTAGACAATGATTTCTGATGAGGCAAAGTCAATTGAACCTTCCAGCAGCAGCACAAGTATGTACGCTGGTGGATATTAGATTGGAAGCTGGCTCATTGTGTTTCATGGCTGTTAAAATAATTGTTTCATATTTCTATAATCAGATAAGTCTGTCTTTCATCACATTGTTTCCCCCATCAATTATGCTAGGCTCAAAACCTCATATTTCTACTTCTCCTCAGCTGTTCTGTGCGTTCTTTCATGCCATACCCTATGTAAGGAAAACTGGTGTTTAAAGCCACTACCACCGCCCCACACCCCACTTAAATCCTTCCTGATGACTCATTTCCTTGTTGCCTACAAGAAAATAGTGACTAAGAGACGGACTGTGGAGATCTTACTCACGTGAACAGACACATTGACCCCCTTGACATGAATAAGTGCGATGAAGGGTTAGTAAAAGAATCAGATGGTGGACCCCCGTCATCTACTCAGGGCTAGATTCTGTCTGCCTTACTCACACTGAGCAGTATTTTAATCTCTACTTAGGATCTTTGGTTTCAACAGGATTACTCATGGAGTAAGGCATTAAAGTAAGGGCAATAAAATTTGGCCCACATTTTATTTTGGGCTAGCATTGACTTCAGACACAGCCCTGAGCCCAGCGAGAACTGGAGGCTGAACCACTCCATGAATCATTGTGGTTCAGACGNAAAAACCCTGGAGCCGGCGCTGGACGCCTCTGAGATAGTCACTCACTCTCTTTACTCCCTGGACGTAGCTATCCCTATACGCTACCACCAGCAAGTTATCCTCCTCTCCACCCACATTCAGCTGCACTGACCAGTCAGTGGGAGAGGAGGAGCCAAGACCACGCCCACCGGCACTGGGGACAGAGTAAGCAGGAATATAGCTTAGTTTTATACATCCAGATCCAACGTCTGGGTAGCCCATACTGTGCGGTAAGAGGGGTTCCTACTTCCCATTACTCCCTTGCGTAGGCACATTATCCAAGCCAGAGGCTAGTCCTTAACTTGCGTGAACTACTTCCCAATGCTAAGGGGAGGCGTGAAATGTTAGGAGGGAGGGAGGTACAAATAATAAAATAGAGGCTAGAGATTGCTGTGGGAGATAAATGTGGGGGCTGAATAGCAGAGGAAGAATATGAATTTAGTTAGTGAGTGCTAATGGAGTGTAACAAAGTTTGGTATCTAAGTCCCATTGCAATTCAACCCCTTCATCAGTCCCTTTGAAGACTCCAGACCAGATCTTATATTTATCCATATTTCACAAACTCTTTGAAGCTGTCTTTTTGTTGTGTGTTTGCACATCACCTAGCACAACGGAGTCTGGGTCTATGATTGAGGGTCTTTGGCCCTATTTCACTACAAATAATAAGTAACTGAATGCGAGATCATTGTGATTTTGAATACCTTAACTATCATAGTATTTTAATGCAAATAAATCATTTGGATTTAAAGTTATTTTTGCACACAGTTAGCAATTGGATCTTCCTTGCTTTAGATTTTTTTTTTAATATATAGAAGAACACCAAAATAAAAGGACTGCTCCCTAATACAACATGCAATAGTTGTGACTGGGAGACTAATAATGGCTCTGTCTTTGATTTTGCAGAGGAGAACGAAAAAATATTAAATGATTCATTCTTGTGCATGAAAACTTAGCTTATTCCCTTTTTTTTTGGACTGTGGATAGGGGGATTAATTATTCTTTTCCACATTTAAGCAGATGTGTTAGTATCATGCATGCTAAATAAGTTTACACTTGTGTGATATCATAATTGGGATTTAGTGAGCTTTGAACTACCCACGCTTGAATTGAGTTCTGTGAGCCTCAAGCAAAGGTTTTGACAGCTCAAATGTTATAGTGGGAAAAATGTGAGAGAATTACAATATTTGGAGACCCCTGGCAAGATTATCCCCTTTCTCTCTCCCCCAGAGCATACAGTGGGGATATACATTCTCTCTTGTGTTATCAGTCAGGACGGGAGAATGGGTCACACCACTTTATACTGCAAGCTATTTTCTGTCTGCCACAGTGACTAATCACTCAGGAGTATAGTGCACTAGCTAGCAATACCCAGCAGTCTGGAATCAGCATGTTACAGCCGATCAGCATATCACAGTGGATGCCCACAAAATGAAAAAACATGATACTCAATGGCACAGCAGCTGATGAATAATAATAAACAACAACAATAATAAAAACAAAAAGGCTCATGAGGGTAGGAATTTGCCTCCCCCAGCCGGTGCCTCGCCTCTGCTATACATGTTGCGCAGAAGGAAGGAGGCAAGACTGTGTTGCCATTTTGAAGATGAGACTTGTACTAGGATAGCAGGAATTCTCCCTCCGACCCTCTCGGCTGTCTTCTCAAATCTCCATTGCCCCTTCGGCTTAATGAAAGTCAATAACAATTTATTTCATTTTAATAAAATGAATCCTAATTAAGGAAAACAAAATCAGTGGGCCAAAATCTGCACTGATGTACACGCCACGCAACTCTATAAAAAACAGGAGGTAATACACATCAGTGCAACCTTTAGACCAATATTTTTCATGCATGCATCTTAGAACTGGAAAGGAAGCATAACAATCACAGCATAAAGTTATTCCACTTCCAGAAAATAGTTTCAAAAACAATTTCTGTTTCTACATTTCATAGTCTAAAAGATCAGATGATAAAAATCTGATGATTGTCAGCTTCACTAAGTAATGTTTGATTAGTGAATACTACAGCTACATTTGAGAGAGAGAGAGAGAGAGAGAGCACGAGCGAACACCTGACTATTTACTAGAGCTGAGTTAAATTCAAAATCTCCGTCCCACAGGCAATTCTGACCTTTCAACATTTTTCTTCATACCAAATAGAGACAATAGTTGACATTTTTCATGGAATGGAGATTCTGAAAAGTTTCTATTTGGAAATATAGAAATGTTTTATTCTGCTATTGCAACATTCCCTACATTCAAACGTTTCCCTTCAGTTTATTAAACTGATCCAAACCACTTCGTTTTGAGTCCGTTTGGTAGTCAGCAGCATTTTCCCATAATGATGCATTACCTCATAGGAGTTGTAGTTCTGGAGACAGATGTTCCCATTTTCCCCTATCAGCCAGGGTCCTTGGCTAGACTACATCTCCCATAATGCACTCAGTCATGCAATTCCCATAATGCATCTCACAGCTCAGAGGGGAATCCACATTGCATTGTTGGAGATGCTGGGAATCCATAGGAAAGACTAGAGGATCGAACACAACTCCCCTAAGTTAGTGTCCTTGTAGAGTACTACAGTTTAATACTTTAACTGCTTTGAAATGAAACATTTTTGGATCACTTCAAAATATGAAATATCATGATTCAGGCCAAACTGGCCCAAAATGAAATATGTCATTTCTATTTGCCTCAACAGAAAATCAATTTGTTTTGGCAAAAAATGAAAACAACATTTTCCTATGGAAAATTACGTAACACGAGACTTTTTCACCTCAGAAGTGCTAAGCTGAAATTAAGGTTGGTTGGGAATGTTCCGTCAAAATCATTTTCTGATTAAAAATATCCTTTCTGCAGTGCCTGGAGACTCCCTACCTATTCCATAGCTCTAGGTGAATGAGGCAGACAGCCGGCATTTTGTGTAAGTTCAACAGATGAAACATATTGATTTCAGGAGTGTCAAAGTGTTTTGTTTTGATCAAAAATAGCTGAAACTCAATATTTTGTCATTTCCAAATCAAAGTTTTTCAGAACATTTTGTTCCATGAAAAGTTTCAATATTTCAACTTTTCATTTCAATTTGAAATCAATGAAAACAAAATGGTGAAATTTCCTGCAGGATGGAAATTTGGATTTTTTTCCCCACTCAGCTCTAATTGATATATGTTAGATGCCTTTAAAATGTAAACCTTTTTTAAAACTGTTACCATAGAGTTATCAAACATAATCATGCCATTTTAAGTATAAGGGAAACTGTTAATTCTCAGATACTGCTGTACAGTAACATTTCGAAAATGACATCATCTGAAATAGCAAACACTCAAATATAATTACTCAATTAGTAGGAACGCAACAGAGAAAACGTTTGAGTGATTACTAGTTAACACAACCATATAGCATTTTTTTAAAGTGATATTGTGCTTTTTTTAAAGTGCTTCATTTGTTGACTCAAGTGCAAAGCCCAAATTAGTTACAGCTGAAGAGAACTTGTATGAAACATTTTAAAACGTTACAGACCAATTCTGAGTATTACATATTATAGTGCATCTAATCCAACCGCTTCTGTGTGCAGGTTTGGTTGTGACAGTAAGTTTAGGGGGCTTATTAAGTTTAATTTTGGAGAAAATGAATTTAAATTTGAATTTAATTTGAAATGAGCTTCAGTTAAATTGCTGGTTGAATAAATAATAACCCCCCCCATCCCCAATTTGGGGATCATTCACAAACTCATCTTGATTACTAAAAAGTATTAGTCTTTTATAAATATTAAATTGTTTGGACAAAACATTTAGCCTATGTGTTGGTCACAAACTCTTCATTTCCACTGTTTGCTATTCATTATTCACAAAGTGTGACTGGCCCTTGAAATCACATGGTACGGTTTCCGCCCTAACTGGATGAAACTTTTTTTTTTTTTTAAAGTAAACAACAAATGACAAGTGAGTGACATTACGCTCCATATTCTTTATGGAAATATGCTTATGATATTGATATGACATAACTGAGATGCACTTTATGCCAGGTGGCTCATGTAAGGTATCATTGGAAAGGTTGTGATTTACTGAATGTGTTTATCCAATTTGTATGCATGTATCATTTCTGTATCTGAAACTGTGAATATTGACCATGTCTCTGTATTTCAAATGTGCTACGTTGGATGAGGCCAAGCAAGGTTATTGGTTTATTGAAGAAATGCACACAGGCATAAGGATTACCCCAGGAACTGTGTGCAATAGAAACCTCTCAGAGATGGCTCCACACAATGGGAATTGTTTGACCCAGATCACAGCAAAAAAGCTTTCCAGTAAGTGCGGGGGGGCGGGGGAGGAGAATAAAAGAGGGACAATGACAACATGAGGGGTACTCACTCTCCCTACAACAACACAGCTGAAAACACCTGAGGAACAAAGACTGAACTGTAAGAAGTGATGATCCCAGTCTAAAATCTTTAGCCTGTGTATGAAAACCTGGGAAAGCCAAGGCAACCTGTGCCTTAGGAAACTGCCAGCCTGTTTATCACTCAGGGTGAGAATTTGCTAATTTGTATCCTACCTTTCTAGCGTGTCAAGCTTAGTTTGTGGCTTTTGTTTATTTATTAAGAGAACAAAGCAGATTACGTTTGCTATTCCTTTAACCATTTAAAATCGACCTTTTGTAGTTAATAAACTTTTTTTTTAATTATTAAACCCAGTTTATGTAATTTCTAACTGGCGGGGGGCAAGAAGTTGTGCACATCTCTCTTCACATTGAGGAAGAGGGTGGATTTTTATGATCTTGTGCTGTGCAGATTCTTCTATACAGTGCAAGACAGTATTATATTGGGTTTACCTCCCAAAAGGGGTGAGCACGTGTGTGCTGGGGGAGTTCTCTCACTCAGAACTAACTTCAGCCTGTGTCTGCAGCTGGGTGGGGCCCTACCTGTGTGTGTGCGCTGCAAGAGGCCGGAGAGCCTAATTCAGCAAAGCAGGGAGGGGGAGCCCAGGCTGGTTAAGCAGGAGAGGCTCAGTTAAACCCCAGCAAATTAGGTGGCATCCCAGGAGGGAGGAGGTCCAACCTATCACAAAGTGTTCAAAGAATAGTCTGGTTTTTACACAAACATACTACTTCCTATGCAAATGTGTATTCATCAATCATGAGATTCAGCACTACTCGAGCACAAGAACTTAGCCCTGTTTAAAAAAGGGGGGGGGAGGGATAGCTCAGTGGTTTGAGCATTGGCCTGCTAAACCCAGGGTCGTGAGTTCAATGGGGGGCCATTAAGGGAACTGGGGTAAAAATCTGTCTGGGGATTGATCCTGCTGTGAGCAGGGGGTTGGACTAGATGACCTCCTGAGGTCCCTTCCAACCCTGATATTCTATGATTCTATAATTAAAGTCTTCAAAATAGAGTAGTAGAACTTCAAATGGTGCATACACCTTGTATTAGCTCTCTGTATAGTGGTGAATTTCATTATCTATGGATATCTGTATTGGCATAGCATCATAGAAGATTAGGATTGGAAGAGACCTCAGGAGGTCATCTAGTCCAACCCCCTGCTCAAAGCAGAACCAACACCAACTAAATCATCCCAGCCAGGGCTTTGTCAAGCTGGGCCTTAAAAACCTCTAAGGATGGAGATTCCACCTCCTCCCTAGGTAACCCATTCCAGTGGTTCACCGCCCTCCAAGTGAAATAGCATTTCCTAATATCCAACCTAGACCTCTCCCACTGTAACTTGAGACCATTGCTCCTTGTTCTGTCATCTCACCTGTCACCACTGAGAACAGCCTAGCTCCATCCTCTTTGGAACCCCCCTTCAGGTAGTTGAAGGCTGCTATCAAATCCCCCATCACTCTTCTCTTCTGCAAACTAAACAATCCCAGTTCTCTCAGCCTCTCCTTGTAACTCATGTGCCCCAGCCCCCTGATCATCTTTGTTGCCCTCCGCTGGACTTTCTGATTTGTCCACATCCTTTCTTTAGTGTGGGGCCCAAAACTGAATGCAATACTCCAGATGTGGCTCACCAGTGCTGAATAGAGGGGAATAATCACTTCCCTCAATCTGCTGGCAATGCTCCTACTAATGCAGCCCAATATGCCGTTAGCCTTCTTGGCAACAAGGGCACACTGCTGACTCATATCCAGCTTCTCACCGCTGTAATCCCCAGGTCCTTTTCTTCAGAACTGCTGTTTAGCCAGTCGGTCCAAAGCCTGTAGCGGTGCATGGGATTCTTCCATCCTAAGTGCAGGACTCTGCACTTGTCCTTCTTGAACCTCATCAGATTTTTTTTTGGCCCAATCCTCCAATTTGTCTAGGTCACTCTGGACCCTATCCCTACCCTTCAGGGTATCTACCTTTCCCTCCAGCTTAGTATCCTCTGCAAACTTGCTGAGGGTGCAGTCCATCCCATCATCCAGATCATTAATGAAGATGTTGAACAAAACCAGCCCCAGGACCAATCTCTGGGGCACTCCGCTTGATACCGGCTGCCAACTAGACATCGAGCCCTTGATCACTACCAGTTGAGCCCGACAATCTAGCCATCTTATAGTCCACCTTATAGTCCATTCATCCAATCCATACTTTTTTAACTTGCTGGCAAGAATACCGTGGGAGACCATATCAAAAGCTTTGCTAAAGTCAAGATATATCACGTCCACCGGTTTCCCCATATCCACAGAGCCAGTTATCTCATCACAGAAGGCAATCAGGTTGGTCAGGCATGACTTGCCCTTGGTGAATCCATGTTGACTGTTCCTGATCACTTTCCTTTCCTGCAAGTGCTTCAAAATGGATTCCTTGTGGACCTGCTCCATGATTTTTCCAGGGACTGAGGTGAGGCTGTAGTTCCCCGGGTTCTCCTTCTTCCCTTTTTTAAAAATGGGCTCTATATTTGCCTTTTTCCAATCGTCCGGGACCATTTTCCCGATCGCCATGATTTTTCAAAGATAATGGCCAATGACTCTGCAATCACATCAGCCAATTCCCTCAGCACCCTCGGATGCATTGGATCTGGACCCTTAGACTTGTGCATATCCAGCTTTTCTAAATAGTCCTTAACCTGTTCTTTTACCACTGAGGACTCCTCACCTCCTCCCCATACTGTGCTGCCCAGGACAGCAGTGTGGGAGCTGACCTTGTCCTCATATTCTGACATCTCTGCTAACTGTGCTATGGCAGTTGCACTACCTCCCACTTTCCTCTCTAACAACCTCCCTCCTTTTTTGTTCTTCTACCTCCCACCCTTTCAAAATGGCCACAGAAACCCTTCCAGAGTGAGAAACTCCTGTGAATATTTGTTTGCTCATAGATAGATAGATAGATAGATAGATAGATAGATAGATAGATAGATAGATAGATAGATCTATATTTTTCTGAATAAAATTAGCTCAAAATGTTCAAAAACATCAAATAAAGAAATTTGGCAGTTTTATTTATAAATATTTTGCTGTATTCTCCTAGCTTTAAGCATCATGTTCTTCTGTGGAACCTCAACCACCAATCTTGTCTTTCAGTTTCAGACCCAAATGCTGTCCTCAGCCTATATTCGAATGGAAGCTTCTGGTACTTTCTATAGCCCATATTGGGGACTGGGGCATCAAAAAAAAACAAGCATCCTAAGTTTTCCCTAGACAAACGTGGAGAAACTAAGGATTGTTCCTATAATGCAGGGGTAGGCAACCTATGGCACGTGTGCCGAAGGCGGCATGCGAGCTGATTTTCAGTGGCACTCACACTCACCGCGTCCTGGCCACCGGTCCGGGGGGCTCTGCATTTTAATGTAATTTTAAATGAAGCTTCTTAAACATTTTTAAAACCTTATTTACTTTACATACAACAATAATTTAGTTATATATTATAGACTTGTAGAAAGAGACCTTCTAAAAACGTTAAAATGTATTAAAAAACCTTAAATTAGAGTGAATAAATGAAGACTCAGCACACCATTTCTGAAAGGTTGCCAACCCCTGCTATAATGGAATGATAAACTGTATTATACTGTTCAGCTACTAGATGGCACTGTGTGCAAAATACCTTATTTGAAAGAATCTCAGCCATACCTGGGGCAGAGCATTAAAGGATATTGTCATGAACACATCTGGTGTGTATAAGCAAGCTCTGTAGTCGGTTCATATCTGGTACAGAAGAAGATGATGTGGTGTCAGAAGTAAACTAAGAACAGAAACAGAAGGGAAACAGCAATAAAGGTTGCAGGATCTCATCAACATGCCACTTTTCAATGTCCTAGAGAACTTCAGCTTTGACAAACATTCACAATGGACAGACTGGAAGCACAGTTTTGCAAGGTTCTGAATTGCTAACAAGAGAAACTGGAAATTTACAGGTATTTTCTTTAATTTAGACTATGGGGAAGCAAATAGAGCATATCTTTAAATCCTTTGATTTTAATGAAGACAGTCACAAAGATTACTATGAAAGGGTGTATGATACATTCTTTATACCACAGAGAAATGTGGTTTATTAAAAAGCATGTCAAGAACCTGGGGAATTTGTTGAATGTTTAAGAGCCCCACAGACTTTGGCTGAAAAGTGTGATTTTGGGAATGCAAAACATGAAAACACCAAGACAGGCTGATGCTCGTTAAAAAAATAATGCGTTAATTAAATTTGTGACTGAACTCCTTGGGGGAGAATTGTATGTCTCCTGTTCTGTTTTACCCACATTCTGCCATATATTCCATGTTATAGCCATCTCGGATGATAACCCAGCACGTTCATTTTAAGAGCACTTTCACATCAGATTTGGCAAAATGCAAAGAAGGTACCAAAGTGAGATTTCCAAGATTTAAGAATCTGAAGTGCCTTCCAAAATCTGAGAGGGACGAGGTGTGGAGAATGCTTTCAGATGTCTTAAAAGAGCAACACTCCGATGTGGAAACTACAGAACCCAAACCAAACCCGATGTGGAAACTACAGAACCCAAACCAAACCCAAACCCAAAAATCAACCTTCTGCTAGTAGCATCTGACTCAGATGATGGAAATGAACATGCATGGATCATTATCGAGCAGAGCCCGTCATCAGCATGGATACATGTATTCTGGAATGGTGGTTGAAGCATGAAGGGACATATGAATCTTTAGGGCATCTGGCACGTAAATATTTTGCGATGCTGGCTACAACAGTGTCATGCGAACACCTGTTCTCACTTTCAGGTGACATTGTAAACAAGACGTGGGCAGAATTATCTCTTACAAATTGTAACTTAACTTGTTTGTCTGACCGATTGGCTGAAGTAGGACTGAGTGGACTTGTAGGTTCTAAAGTTTTACGTTGTTTTATTTTTGAGTGCAGTTATTTTTTGACCATAATTGTACATTTGTAAGTTGAACTTTCATTATAAAGGGATTGCGCTACAGTACTTGTATTAGGTGAATTAAAATATATTTCTTTTGTTTTTTACAGTACAAATATTTGTAATAAAAATAAATATAAAGTGAGCACTGTACGCGTTGTATTCTATGTTGTAATTGAAATCAATATATTCAAAAATGTAGAAAATATCTAAAAATATTTAAATAAATGGTATTCTATTATTGTTTAACAATGCGATTAATCACGTGATTAATTTTTTTAATCATTTGACAGCCCTAATTAAAACCTTTGAGGCAAGGAGAGAGAACTCTTTAGCTAAGAGGGACAAATTCCAGCCTCCCTACATAAGGTGTGGATGCGTGTCCAGCCAGAGACACGTGGTGTATTACATGCATGGAATATGGACATTTTGCAGCTGTTGGCCACACCAAAGCAGTCAAGTAGTCGACTCATATTACAGACGATCAAGAGCCATTGTTTCTGAGATCTGTCACTTGTGATGACAGACCCTGCTTGGAGAATGAAACTGGATATACATGGCAAGACTACTGACTTTAAAATTTACTCAGAAGCTGATGTCACAGCTGATGTCATCTGAAAAGGGACTTATCACCCTTCAACCCCTCCCAGAGCTGAAGTCACCTGAAGCAGCTCTGACTAGCGGAGGTGGTATTCTGAACTGCATGGGCCAGTTCATCACAGAAACAATCTTACAAAGAAAAAAGCTATTCATTCGGAGTTCATGTGATCAAAGATCAACAGCATTCTCAGCTGCAGTGTGGCAGCCAGGATGGGCCTAGTGAGAAAGCTGGAAGAACTTGATGGAGGCTTTGATGATATTGGACTTTTGGGAAGAGATCTAGTAAAAATAAACTTGAAACAATGCTCAACCATATAGTGTACAAACACTTCCACCAGACAGACTTGGGAAGAGACTATCTGCAGATTTATGTGAATTCAGAGGACATCATTACCTGGTGGCCATGGACTATTTTTCCAGATATATAGAAATAATGTACTTGAAAGACATAACATGTTGCAATGTGTGATGGAGCAAGGCCGGATGGCTACAGGAAAGTACTAAGGAACAGGTATATTAGCCCCAGGCTAAGCAAATCCCTAGTACCATGGGAACCAAAATGGCAGTTGCTCCAGGGTAATTAAGGCACCTGGGGCCAATTAAGTACTTTCTAGAAGGCACCAGAGAGAGCTACATTGATTGGAGCACCTGCAGCCAATCAGGCCAGGCTAATCAGGGCACCTGGTATAAAAAGGGGAGCTCACTCCAGTCAGAGGAGGAGGAGCCAGAGGAAGGAAGTGTGTATGAGGAGCTGGGAGCCAAAAACACAAGGAACTAAGAACTGAGAGGGTGTACTACTGGAGGATTGAGGTAACACCACACAATCAAGCAGTATCAGACACCAGGAGGATCCTATGGTGAGGATAAAGAAGGTGTTTGAAGGAGGCTATGGGGAAGGAGCCCAGGGAGCTGTAGCAGTCAAGCAGCGGTTACAAGGAACACTATAGAGACTGCTGCAATTCACAGGGCCCTGGGCTGGAACCCGGAGGAGAGGGCGGGCCCGAGTTCCCCCCAAACCCCGCTACCCCTAATCAGACATAGAAGGAGTTGATCCAGACTGTGGGTTTCATTCAAGGGGAAGACCACTGAGGGGAGGAAATCCGCCAATAAGCGCAGGACCTACTAGAGGAGAGGAGGAACTTTGTCACAAATGTTATTGAGAAACCCACGTGCACTTTGCTGACTTTACTATTCCAGAATGACTACAATTCGCTACAGCCCACGTTACCCACCAGAAAATCAAGAGGCTGAGAGAGCTGTACAGACAACCAAGAAAATCCTACAGCAGGAAGATCCACTCCTTGATCTTCTGAGTTACAGATCAACACCAATAGTGACTACTAGATATAGTCCAACACAACTCCTGAGCGGAAGACAACTCAGAATTACTGTTCCAACGTTAGAAAAGAACCTACTTCCCAAGTAGCCAGACATGAAGAGAGTACCCAAAACATATAAGGCTAAAAGAGCTTATGAACGCTTTTACAACAGATGTCACTAAGCAAACCGCCAGGTCTAGAACCTGGTCACCATGTTCATGTCAAATTGGATGGCACTAAAGGATGGACAACTCCAACTGTCATAAAAGGATAAAAATTCAGCACCCAAATCATATGTGTTTGAGAGATACAGTTGAGAGTTCAGCAGGAACCATTGACTTCTACAGTTAGTTCTTCCGAAAGAACAATCAACAGAGCAAACTACAGATGGCAGATGCAGAACAAGATGACAACTCCAGAATTCCAGATTGATCACAGCCAGTCATTGCAACTAATGGACAGCCAGATGACCAACTTGTTATGCGTTTGGGTTGGGTAATTAGAAAATCAGAACACTTAACAGACTGATATGTACTGAACTTCAAAGACAGCATGAGAGTGTAAATATCGTAAATGGTAGGAACATAGAACTTAAAGGGAGGGAATGTAATGGAATGCTAAACTTTAATATACTGTCCGTCTACATAGCTGTTTGTAAAATACCTTATTTAAATGCAGCTCATCCACAACTAGCAGAGCATTAAAGGATCTTATGATGAACATATACGGGTTTATATAAGCATGCTCTGTGGCCCGTCCATATCTGGTACAGGAACATGACAGGCCCTGTGATCTAGAAATGAGGTCAAGCTAGTTTGTCTTGTTTATGGATGTTATATACCGCTTCTTTCTCCACTGACCAGAGATACTGAAAAAACCTCAGACACAAAAGGGCTGAAAAATAAAAGGTGGAATTATCATTCAAACCATGACAAGATCATACTGAAATTTTTTTTTTTCAATAAGCACCTGAAACAATTAGTTACAAGGCAGAAGTTCAGTGATTTGAAGAGAGTTTTAGTCTATCACTTTCCCTCTGTGCCCCAGATGCTAACCTCTTTCTCTGTATCCATTCTCTTTTTGTTGTTATTGTTGCAGCTTTCTTCTTTTGTGAATTTACATGATAGATACTCAGGGAGGACTTATGAAAGCTTATGTTTGCCTCTCGGGCAAAATACTGTGCAGTCTCCAGCTCAAAGTGCTGATGTTTTTCCAGCTACAGAATTAATTTCTGTCACAGACTTACAACTCCGGTATCTTTCTGATTTGACAGTCAACAAAATAAGGTGCCCAAACAAATAGCAAAAGCAAAATCTTTCAACATCCTTAATCTTTTCTTCTTCTCACTGTGGGAGAGCGTCTCCCGCCGACATAGCACAGTATAGACCCTGCTTTAAGTTGATGGAACTTATGTCGCTGAGGGTTGAGAGAGACTTTTTCATCTTACATGGACTTAAGCGGTAGTGTAGACAAGCCCTTAGAAACAGCTCACCTATCTCTCTGAGCTAACACACTAACTAATGGGTGCAACCAACTAGTGGGTTTTCCCTAAACCCTTTTTCTGTCTTTAGTGCACACTGCTAAGGAGAATTACATCATAACTTCACCTCCTCTCGTTTCCTGACGTTTCAGAGTTAGGGTTTGATCCTGCTCAGTTATGCCATGAACTTCAATGGGAACAGGATCTGGTGGCTCCCAGGCGCTATTTTCAGGGGCAATATTTCACAGAGCACCATATATATCATAGCACACTTTGCTGATTAGCAGGTGATGACTTTGCCCATCTATAATAATTATATTTTTATTTATTTAAATATTTTTTTAATAAGTTCTTCAGGACAGGGACTTTCTCTTAGTGTGTGTGTGTGTGCATAGCTCTTAGCAAAAGGGTCTGAACCATGATTGGGACCTCTAAGTCCTACTGCAACATAATTAGAAGGGGGAAACAGTCAAGGGATTAAGAGTGGGGGCTTGGGAACATGGTCAGAACAAGGGTCAGGGAAGGTGATTGCACCCACAAAACACAGCCACTGCAATATGGGGCTCATGGAGACCAATCACTGTGAACAGTCAAACCAAACTGGAGAGACCTGTCTTCACAACAGCTCTACAGCTGCTGTACTGAGACCACTACATACTAAGCTGTTCAATATAATCTCACTGTTCCCTCCTGTTCCGTCTGTCTGCTTGTATCGGTTGCTGTCTATTGTTCAGTACCCTGGGGCAGGGACTGTCCTTTTTGTTCTGTGTTTGTACAGAGCCTAGGATAGCAGGGTCCTAGACCATGACTGGTGTTCCTAAGTGCTACTACAATAAAAATAAATAAATACTACTAATACAGCATTGTTGCTAACACTGTTTTTGAAACATACCGCAAACTGAGTGTTCATATAATCAATCTCCCACTGGTCAGTTGTGAATCTCTACTTAATTCAGATCTAAACATTCTGAATTGCTGACAAAAGGTGGCATGAAGGTGCAGGCATGCAACCAGTGGAGCTACTCAGATGTGTCAGGGGACTTCTGGGTTGGGCTCAAAGCATGAAGTATTATTACTACTCACCATATTTTTAAACACCATTCTAGACAGTCATCTAGCATTTCACTGCAACAGTGTTTTACATTTTGGGCAGCTGATTATAACTTTTTAGTGCAAGCTCAGATGGCCTTGGTTGTTTCTGTTCTCTTACAGATTGCAAACAGCAGGGGAGAGGGAACACCTCACCCATAAATGAACAATTCATTTCTTGACTGAAAATGTAAAGTGGTGTTCACATAGGAGAGAGGCCGTTAGTTCATATACCGCATTCACAGCTGAGATAACATAGCAAAACAGAGTGGTGCTCAGGGGCTAAGTTTGCACATGACTGAACAAGTCCAGCCCACCTGCATGCAGATTACGAGCTAAATGAGTGACCCACTTAAGCTGTCAGTCCTCAGTCTGTTCTTTTTATCAGAGAGGTTCACGTCACCATAAATTGATTTCAGCACTTTGATTATATATCCTGTTTTTTCAGGCGTTTCTCTTGTCCCCAGTAAATTTGTGCAATAGGCCACTCATGACTCAAGCTCTTAGGTGGCATTTATTAAAATGAACTAAGTTATGCGAATAAAAAATGATGGCTCAACCTCAGAAACTGAATGATTTAGCTCACAAATAAAAAAAAAAATGTTGGGCTGTTTATTCCAACTTGTTTTTCTTTCAACACAAACCAGGAAGGTTACAAGTGCATACCGTATATACTTGATCATAAGCCGGTTCGTTTATAAGCCGACTCCCCCAAGATGGATAAGTAAAAATGGAAAAATTTTATGACCCGTTCATAAGCCGACCCTATAATTCAGGGGTCAGCAAACTTTGGCTCCCGGGCCATCAGGATAAGCCGTTGGGGGGCCAAGATGGTTTGCTTACCTCAAGCGTCTGCAGGCACGGAGGTAAATCTAAGTAAACAAAGTGTCCCGGCCCGCCAGCTGCTTACCCTGACGGGCCGGGACAGCGACTGATGGGGAAATTTTTTTGGGGGGAGAAGCTGGGAGTCAGGGGAGTAACCCCTGTGACCACCCCCCACATGACCCCACCCCTAGCCCGGGACCCCCACACTCTCCCCATCCCATCCCGTCCCACCTTATCTGGGGAGGGCCAGGGCAGGATGTCTCTGACCTGGTTGGAGCTGCTCCGGCAGGCTGGGCAGCGCAGCCGCAGCCTGCTCCGGCGGGCCAGACCGGGCGGCGCGGCGGCAGCATGTTCCAGTGGGCTGGGCCGGGTGGCACGGCTGCAGCATTCTCCGGCGCCCTGGCAGCGCGGCCACAGCCTGCTCTGGGGGGCAGGGCCGAGCGACACGGCTGCAGCCCGCCAGCCCTGGAGCTGCAGCTGCTTCGGAGGCTGGGGGAAGAGCAGCGTGGCCAGAAGTGGAGAGACTCTGGCCCCGCCTCTTTCCTTCTGGCTCTGCTGCCTCTCCTTGTTCCCTCTGTTGCGGGGAGGGGCTATGTCACACCTCTCCCTCTCTATACCCATTCATAAGCCGACCCCCTTCTCTGGTGCTTCCCTTTTTTACTACAAAAATTCGGCTTATGAATGAGTATATACGGTAATTTTCTTTTGTTTTAAAATGCTCTTTCAAATCTCAAAACTCATTCAGAAAGGAGAGCCTTGAGATAAAGATATTGATCCCAGACCTTACGAGTCCCAGCCCATTCCCCAGCTCTGCCACAGAATCTCTATAGCGCTGTGGGAAAGTCACTTCATCTCAGTTCCCCAGCTGCAAAACAGTGCTATTAATACTTCCTTTCTCCCACCCTTTGTCCTTGCATATTTAGATTGTCTCTCTTCAGGACAGGGACCATCTTTCGTTAGGTGTATGTACAAGACCTAGCACAAGGGGACTGCTGGACACTACTGTCTTATACATAAATAACTCTGATGTAGTTTGATTTGAATTTCAGATGCAAGTTCAGGTAGCAATTTTTATGTAAACCCATCACTAATTAAAATTATTTTTAGAAAAATATTCAAGATTATATGTCAAGTAGTTTATTCACCTTTGGTGTTCATGAGTGGCTTATCCTGATCAAGATTATAAACTCTTTGGGGGCAGAGACTGTATTAAGATAGGTTTGTATTAGAGGATGCATTTGTATTGGCACCACGGGGCTCAGATCCTGGCTGCAGCCTCTGGTCACTACTCCAATATAAAGAAGAATAATCAGATGGGATAATGTTAATGTTTTGAAAAGGTTAAATACAGGACACATGAAATATATTGTCAATCACCAGGGGGCACAATTACAAATAACTCTACAGGTTTTATTTAATTGACTGTATAGGTAAACCTTGAAGTGTGTATTGGTAGTTGTGTAGCAATTCTTCACAGAAGCTACTGTGTATCACAAGGAAAACTAGTTCCTTGCTATAATCTCATTGAATCAAGGTGCAGAGATGCTGCCTATAGGCTAAACTGATATGAGCTAATAAATAAACTGCATGGTGTCAGAAGTTCTAAAAGTGCAGAAGCCATCAAAGAAAGGAAAATTGACCAGAATTGTAGAGCAATGTCAATTTACAATAGCTGAGAACCTATATCCATGTCCTCATACTTCATGTGCTGCATATTTGCCTGTCTTCAAACATTCTGTGCAGTTAGGCTGTGTAATTTTAGTGTATTCCTTTGTCTCCATACCTTAGAGATGACAAAAATATAAATCAAACCACCATAAAAGAACAGGTTACCGTACAATAACCTTTTGCTAGAGGCATTAAGATGATTATAATCTTTACAAAGATAGCAATACATTTAGGTAGCAAGACTTAACATTATCAAAGGTTGTAAAATATCTGGGGCAGCAGGTTAGCTAACCCCAGAAGCTGCTATAAATGTTGAAGATGTGTAAAAAGTGGATGTATTTGAGATTCAAATTGTCTAAGAGTTTGTTACAGTTGGCATGATGTGGATCTTTAATCTGGGGTTCAGAAAACCTAATTATCTCTTGCAAGAATAGGCTAAATATGAACAAATGCATTGTTCTTGAACTATAAGAGTATGCATTAGAAAGTTAATCCTCTTACAAGGCAAGTCTAATCACGTTCCTACCTCTGTTGAGGTCTATCATAAGCAATTCATTTGTAATATGCACTTGTAAAGCAAATAATTTATTTTATTAGAATGGAGTTATACATGTATGTTAGAATAAACAGATAATCCTTGTACATTGGATAGAATTTTTTCTCAGAATGCATCAATAAAGGCATATATACACTTATATGTTCAAGTATTTAACACAGAGACCCAACGTCTGTCCAAGATGTGCCAGTACATCTCAATGGAACCCTACAGACAACTATATACAAGAAACCCACGGATCACCACACCTAATTCTTAGATCCAGTGACACCTGAAACACAGCAGTAAATCTTATCTAGAGCCAGGCACTCATTCCACAGAATATGCTCCAAAGAGAAAGTCCAAGATATACACCTTAACTCACTCAAACAAGGACACTCCACCAGAGAAGTCGATCACACCATGGAATGGGCCACACAAATACTCTAAGAGAACCTGCTTCAATATGGAAATAAATGTTCCTCTGGCCCCACACCCCTAGTGGTCACCTACCACCCCATGCTGGAACCCATATGGGGTTATCAATAAACACAACCCATACTCAATGGAGACCCCATCCTGAAAGAAATGTTTCCTGAAGGCCCTTTTCTGGCCTTCAAACAGCTCCTCAAACTTATCATCAGAAGCAAACTTTCCACAGACCAGGACACACTAACCCTGCCAGAACAACAGATGCAAAACCTACAGACATATCTCCACAGGTACAATGATCAACAACCCCCACAACACACCTTTCAAGATACATGGGTCCTACACATGCCTATCACAACATGTGGTGAACCTCATGCAGTCCACTAAATGCCAGAACAACTATATGGGTGAAACCAGACAAATCACTACCCTCTCAAACGAACTCACACAAGAAAATGATAAAAGACAAAAAACACCCTGCCGCCTGTGGGCGACACAAAGTGATCACTCTATATCTGACCATTCAGTCCTCATCCTCAAAGGAAACCTGTACAACACTTTCAAAAGATGAGCTGGGGAGCTTAAATTCATAACTTTGCTAGACACTAAAAATCATGGACAGAATAGAGACATAGACTAATGGCTTATTTTAACAGTTTGTAACCCACTAACAACCCCCAGCTGGCTTGCCCCTCCTTTCCTTCCTATGACTGGAGGGGGGTTAATGGGCCACTTCACCTTGAAATGTATTAACTTCCTTATGGTAAACAATCTGTTCCACCTTGTATTAACAGTGACACTCTGAGTACGTTTCCCATATCCCTGGTCCCTCCCTCTCACCTACTGCCTACTCCCTTCAGCCCACCCGCTGTCCAGAGGGCTTCTCTCCACCTCCTGGGAGATCAGCAAGGTAGGAGCTGGCGTGGGGCTGTGGGAGGGAGGGAGCCTTGCGCGCTGGAGAGTGGAATCTCCTCTTAAAGCTGGGCGTGCAAGGGGGGCCCCTGGCCAGAGCTTTCATCATCCCCCCATGCAGATTAACACACAGGCCAACAGGGCACGTCCCAGAGCCCTCCTGCCCCTGGCCATTATGGGACCCCCAGAAAAATGGGCACCCAAGCAGACAGCCCAAGCCTCAGGGTGGAAGAAGCCCCGAGCTCGCCTAGGTGCCCTGGCAGAAGCCGCACCAGGCGGAGGGAGGGTTCTGGGGGGTCCACGGGCAGAGATGGTGGCTGTGCCCCCTCGACACACTGAGGTCAACGGCGCCGGCTGGGAACTGCTTTCAGTGGAGCCCCCGTCTTCCCCTCCCCATCCCTCAATATCCCCCCTCAGGAGCCCCTGCCTTCCCCTCCCCCGTCCCTCAAGATGCCCCCTCAGGAGCCCCTGCCTTCCCCTCCCCATCCCTCAATATCCCCCCTCAGGAGCCCCTGCCTTCCCCTCCCCCGTCCCTCAAGGTCCCCCCTTAGGTAACTTGCGTAGTGCCCCATAAATCCTAAGGACATCCCTGGAAACAACTTAATTAATATTCATGCATCAGAGCCACACTGGGTGTGGGGTACAGTTTCCTGTAAACTTAGCTCTTTCCTATCCCTTAGTCCTATCACTGCAAACCTCAAGTTCAAGCCGCAGAACAGTTTACACATCTATGCTAAGATGGACAGACACAGGACGTCAGACACTAATACCCTGATTCTGCAAACATGTGCTTAGCCTTAGTTAGCCGAGTAATCCCACTGAAGTCAGGGAGCCTACACATCTTCTTAAAGTTAAGCACATATGTATTTGCAGGCGTGAAGCCTTACTCCAATGCCTACAAGTAGAGCGAGGTGAATAATTATTTTTTTGGTTCACTGGCAAGACTGAATAACTGAAGAAAACAGTTGCAGATCAAACAAAAAAGGAAATATTTTGGTGAATCAAAAAATAAATATCATTTTGGGTTGAACTAAACAGTTTCATTTAAAATAGTCAAAAATCAAGATGAATTTTTAGTTTTTTTAAAAATAAAGTTAAAGGAAATTTTAAAACAAATAAAGTCATTTTCAACTCCCTTAACCCACAAAAATCAAAGTATTCCATTTAGAAAACGTCAAAACAAGTTGGTTCAAATTTGTGGGAATTTTATATTTTTAACCCTAAGCAACTTGGCCACATCAACACAAATTCGTAACATGTTTCAGTGTTGCCAAACTTACATTACTTACTGAAAAATGTTCATTTTGTGAAAAACTGCACCCAACTGTAGCTCCATAATATCACTCATTTCAAGTATCTCAACACGCGCACACACAAAATCAGGAAAAAAAAGGCTCTTTTGAAAGTGAGAGACAAAACCCCTCAGGCTTTACAAAGGAATCAACTATCTTTCTGAAAGAGAGAGAAAGTAAGATGTCACTAAACAGACAGAGCAGGAAAAATGGCAGTTGATTTGAAAGAAGGAACCAGCCTCATCTATATACAGAATAGAAGAACATTATTTCAAGCTACTGCAACAACGGTCCCTCACCCAAGTAACACTTGAGAAATATATTTGGAAAATCCCTAGATACAGCTCTAAGTGACTCCACTTCAGCTTTAAAAGTCAGCTGAACAGTTACTCACGGTTTGCACATTTTCTTGACATAATTCAATAGAACCTTCAATTTTAGACAAGCGGATGCCAGAGCACCAATTTTAGTTTCATGACATGCTTTCAGTTGTTTATATTATGGAAAGAGGGTTTTCAATTAAATCCCCCCAACGAGTTACCACTTTCCAAAAAATCCTCCCCATCTGCACATCCATGCCCAACCCTGTGCTCACCAGCATGCACTCTAGAATGACTCAGTGCAAAGGGATGTAATAGTTTGACACATCAGAGTCCGCTGCTCCCTTTCCAGATCTGCCCATGTCTGACCTGACAATACTTTTTGTTGTTGTTGTTGCTCCTGCTGCTCTGCTGTCTTTTAGAACTGCAGCTGAATGAAGAGAGAATGTCTCGGTTTAGACTACCATCTTTGACATGACAAGTGAGAACCTCTGGAGATGTAGGGAAGCAAACACAGTGTAACCAATTTACCTCCCACTCCATGCCATGAGGTCCAATGACTATGATTCTGATTTTATCTCCCATTCAAGACATGGTACCTCCACTGACCTAGTGACCTCTAGCACAATTTGCACATTCTGGGTCACAATCTGTCCTTGCTTATACAGGCAGCCCTCGGGCTTACGACACAATTGGTTCCTGAAAATTGAGTCGTAAGTTGAAACATCGTAATGCAGGACCATAATCCACTCCATTGCAGGACCAAGCATTATAAAGTTGAAAACAATTGTCGTAAGTCGAATCAGGGTGTCAATTCGGAAACGTCATAAGTGCCGTTTGTCCTAAGTCGTAAAGTTGAGTACTGCCTGTACCTATACTGTGGTGCAAGGGGCTATATTCTAAATTATCCAAAGCAAATAAAAAGGTTTATACAATTGTTTATAAAAATAAGCAAGTGTTGGAGAAAGAAAGAATTATTCCAGTTGGATGTGTTTAAGCTAAAACTGTCCATATATGAACTCTCTGGATAAATGTTTGGAGTTGGTTTTTCATTGTCCTGGCCCCAGAAAGATATCATGCCCAGACATAGTGAATCAGATGATACCACCCCCTGCATCAAGTTTGGCTAAATCACAACCACTGCCTAAAATGTGAACTCCCTTTCCCATGTGCTATTTCTGAAGTCCTTTGTTCTCTGTTTTTACTGATTTTTATCAAACATTTCCCAGGTTTTACAAAGCCATTATTTGGTCTTTTATAAAACAAACAAACAAAAAACAATTTTCACATGAACTTTGGAAGTACTGGAACTTCCAGAGCAGGGAGCTGGGTCAGGAGTACCGACCCGAATGGCTAAAGCATAGGTGTATGTAACTGTTAATCCCACACCCGCCACATACACAATACCAGCATGGCAAATAACTATCCGCACTATTAGAGAGACAACCCTGCATATCCATGCTATTAACATTCAAAGTAAATACAAGTTAGAGAACTACTTTTCAGGCTAAAATGGGTCTAAAAAACAGAACTTTATCCAGCTTCTTTTCAAAATAATTATTTTTAAAGTCAACAAAGCAAACAGAAGAGAATTATATTTACCCCGATATTTACCCCCAAAAAACACTTAATTTTTGCACCAATTTTCACCCACTTTTATTTTTTGTGATAAATTCCTGGGAAATTTTAAACAAAATAAAAACTGAAAATGAAGGGCCTTAGCTATTTTTCTTCCTCCACCTCTAATCTATCCTCTTTTTTTATGCCTTCTGTCTAGCGATCATCTGGCTCAACTAGCCAAGATTACTTTGACTTTTGCATTGGTGTAAGTGACTGCACAAGGAGCAGGACAATAAGGGGAAAAAATCAAGCCCAATGTCTTAACATTGGTAGTAAAAGTTTGTCATGTTTTGGATTCGTAGACAAGTTCCTATCCTGTGCTCGTGATTTTCCCAGGAGCTAGGTTGGAAGCAAGAAAGAAGCTGCATTTTCTGTCTGCACTATTGCTTGCTCTCCCATTGTGCATACCTATCTTGTTTTGTCTTGAAAAGAGTAAGCTGATATTAACAGCAGCTCAGGACAAAGCTAACTCATTCTCCCCTCCCTCAAAAACATTTAATAATATTTAAGATTTTCAAAGTTTCCCTCCCCCCCAACAGAAGACCCTATACAAAGAAGAAATAAGAGAAATTGTTCAAATCAAAAGCTGAGTTAGCCTTCTACGTTTCAAATAATGTAAGTGGTTCTTCTTTTGCTGTATGTTTTATTAATTGTTTTTTTTTTAAATGGTATTGGTTACAGTGGCAGCAAGCTAGCAAAAAATCATATTCAAAACCTAGAACGACACTTAAATGTTTAAAGTTGTAGCAGTTAAAGAAGGTTTTTAAAACACAGTTTGGGCCTAAGACTCGCCATCTCAGGAGCACAACAGGGTTAAGCTATTGAAATCAAGTCAGTAAACAGTTTATAAGCATATGTTTAGAGAGATTAGTGTCTCCTTAATTGTCAATGTCAATGGCTTGGCAGATTTATACAAGGCTCTTGTAGAATGATAGTACTTGTGAGATGACTAAGTATGATGGCAAAAAGGCTATGGATGATTTCTTTGGTCTTATAAATAATATACAGGAGACTGGCAACTGAGAAACAGAAGTTCCTAAAAAAGCAACAAAAATTATTGTATGATACAGCTGTCTTGTATTTGAAAGCATTTGCCAAGTTAGTAATCACAGTGATCTCAATAGTCACATGTGGCCAGAGTCTAATGAATGCTGGTTACCCATTTTATAGCGTTAATTGAATAATTTGCATGTCGGGGACAGATTCTGCCTCAGATTGTCTCTCTGGGGAATATATTTGTACAAATAAAATCTCTTGATACTATAATTTGTTTTGTTTTAGAGTATAAATGAGAGGTTTTTTTCCAGCAAATTGGGAAAAAAAAAGATTTGGGAACAAACTTAACTCTTATTTAAAAGACTGTGCACATTGACAAATTAAAACTGTACAATGAAGAATGATGTGTACTTCTTTGTGTAGTATAAATAAATAAGTAAATAATTATACATCTTTGCAAAAAATTCTGGCTTATTGTAGAAAACTCTCAAACCTTCAACTCAGTGTATGATTGCAGTAAAGAATGTTGTGCATAAGCAAAGATGGATAGTGTGAATCACAAGATGTGGTGTTTACTATTATCTGGATAACAACTAAAAGCGTCCAAAATTGTGAGGTAGACTGATTAAGTAGTTCCAGGGAAATTGTGTATTGTAGTGATTGATTCAAGTGCTAAGGGAAAATCTTACATCTTGGTAGAATGTTTAAAATTTGTAGAAAATTGGGGAAGAAATTATAGGAGGGATTTTTTTTTCCTTAAGAATTCGTAAGCATTTTTATTAGGGCTGTCAAGTCATTAAAAAAATTAATCACATGATTAATCATGCTCGTAAATAATAATAGAATACTATTTAAATATTTTTGGATGTTTTCTACAGTTTCAAATATATTGATTTCAGTTACAACACAAATACAAAGTGTACAGTGCTCACTTTATTTTTGATTACATATATTTGCACTGTAAAAAACAAAAGAAATTATTTTTCAATCCCCCCCATTACAAGTACTGTAGTGCAATCTCTATCATGAAAGTTGAACTTACAAATGTAAAATTATGTACAAAAAATTGTCTGTGCCAATCAAGTGTGTTCACATTTCTGGGAGATAATGCTGCCCGCTTCTTGTTTACAATGTCACCTGAAAGTGAGAACAGGCGTTCGCATGGCACTGTTGTAGCCGGCGTCGCAAGATATTTATGTGCCAGATGCGCTAAAGATTCATATGGCTCTTCATGCTTCAACCACCATGCCAGAGGACGCGTCCATGCTTAAAAAGCAAGTGTCTTGAAGCCAGACCCTAATCACTGCAGTAGGCCAGCTAGACAGTTAGCCCAGTTTCTGAGGACTGGTCTACACATTATTAGCAGCATAACTATGTTAGTTAGGGATGTGTGTGCTTTTGCTTGACATATTTTGTCCTGCTAAACACCCTAGTACAATTGCATGTACACTGGTATAAAGGTACCTTTATACCCGTAGAGCTTATTTCCATTCCTGAAGCAGAATAAAGAAGCTCCTTTATACCACTATAACTGCATCCATACTAGAGGTAGGACTGCCATTTAAACTATGTTGGCATAGTTAAAACAGCAAATCATTTGCTCGTAGATAAGGCCTTAGATTCATTTTCTGTTTCCAAAGGGCCAGTTCCTGAGACTCTCTCAAGTTAAGAGGAGCTATTGGTGCTCAGCACCTCTCATTTGTCCATAAGTCTTTTAGGGATGACCTGCCCTTGCAATGCACTGCACTGGAACGAGGTATACACATTGTTGGCTTTCAGTATTTTTGTAACTGAGGACCTGGTCCTGCTCACACGTACCTATTTAATTCCAGTGTTTAATTTGACTCCAGTGGAGCTGTGAAAAGCAAGCACATGAATAGGTCTCTGCAGGATCAGGACCTAAGGTGATGTGTTATTATGGACACTGGCATCTCTTAGCACAGTTGGTTTTAGTTTCTGGTATAACAAGATTCAGTTGCAAAATAAGGGAACATCACCAAGACACCACCAATACAATTTGTAAAAAGTAACCTCATCAAGAGCCTAGAGCAAAGTAGTCACCCTCTCACATCACAGCAGCTGGCAGTGGCAGATGTTTTTAGCAGCTTAGTGAAAGTAACAATAAAAGGGCTGTAGCTCAATTGAAAGCCTGTGCTTTCTTTCATTGGCTTAACTGCATGCAGATGTACTGAAGGGAAATCTTAAAATTTACAGCTAAAAATCAAAACACCAGATGGCCTCGTAATTGGATCTTCCCATTTTCCCAAAGCACACCAGCTCCTTTGACTGACGACATCAGGTGCTACAAATAGATATATACATATCTGTAGTCAGTGCTGGTCCATGAGTGTGATACCGGAGTGAAAACTCCCCAAACTGCTTGAAACATTGGAGACTGTCAAATAGGATTGCAAGCTGACCTACATTTTGTCTACGTAAATTTAGGAGAGCTACTGAACTGAGTTATTTTGGCTGAATTATTTAAAGCAATTACAGAAAAAGGGGACTTTACACCTGTATGTAGTAATTCTGAGTTGATATGCTTCAGATTGAAATGTTGAAGAGAATGTGTGGTTTTGTACGTTTGCATGCCTTTAAGGAAAAGTTAGTTTAAAACAAAGGAAAGATTTACTTCTGAAGAGCCCCATAAAAATGTTCCATTTGCTTGTAAACCATTCTTAAAAAAAAATAAAAAATCCAAATATTTCCTTTTATCTTGTTTAAAATAATGTGTGCATCTCTTTTGATGTCTATTATTCAATAGTCCAGTAAAGTTATTGCAAATAACATTTGTTCCATGCTCAACTATATACAAGAAAGTACAGCATGACTGAATTTCTATGGTAGATGTATATTAAACATATTGAGACAAATTCAACACAACTAATGTGAGCTAAACATTCTTATACTATCAAAGGCACATTCTCCCTTCTGGAGAGTTATCTGTCTGGCGTTCACTTGTTGGGGAGCAGCTTTCATTTGTGCAGGGAAACCATAGGAGTTCTTCTGAAAGAAGCCCAAGAGGGATTATATATCCCCCTTTCCAACTCAGATATCCCACTTTTCAGGCATAAAATTGATCATCACAGCCTAAGTGAAGTATGATCCTGTTTGTGCCACTGCAACCTCTGGTCTACCAGCAGAGTGTGTCAGTTTGCAGAGGCCTTTATTTGAGCTTACCTGGCTTAACCCACAAATAACTCTAGTGCACCAACTTTGAGCATCAGCAAGTATTGTAAATATAGTAGCTTTCTATTATAAAAATATTTTGTAGAACAGGCATTATAATGTCATCTCATTGACGGACATTTGCCTTTTAGCAATGTAAAAAAATATAAATAAATAAATAAGAATCTGGTCTTCCTGGCAGCTCAATGTACTAACATTTTTCATTGCTAGACTTGCTGGTGTCTGACAGATCTCTATGTTCAGATGAAGCTTACTGATTGACTTAAAAATACTTTGCAAAGCTAGATGTTATTGTAATGATTAGCCTCTCCATATGCATGCCGCAATTTCTGAAATTTTGATTGAACTCTTCTTAGTTTGTGTTCCCCCATGCAGGAAATGTGTGCGCGCTCATATTTACATACACAGCATTTCTTAAATATTATTCTTTTTCTAGATCCAGAAAAGAGGAGACAATACATACCATGACATATCAGCATTATATGGGATTCCTTGTTATGAAGTAAGGAAGCTAACGAGAATTCAACAGGAAACGAGGTTGTAAACTGGTAGCACATCTGTAAGCAGAGAAGATGCCAAACAGTAGGCTAGCACCAGGAATCTTATCCCATCTAGTGGACGTGTGATATCACAGAAATCAAGATATAACACTAGAAGTGTGTACATTATTCATTGTGAACCAGTTATCCAAAATTTTGGATCGGATCAGTTAACAACCTCATGCTTTTGAATATATGGTTGTTTGAAAGAATTTGCCAGATTTTGAATGAAAAAAAAATGTGCAGTGGACGTGATCTATCTTGATTTTAGCAAAGCTTTTGATACGGTCTCCCACCGTATTCTTGCCAGCAAGTTAAAAAAAGTATGGATTGGATGAATGGACTATAAGGTGGATAGAAAGCTGGTTAGATCGTCGGGCTCAAGCGGAGTGCCCCAGGGGTTGGTCCTGGGGCAGGTTTTGTTCAACATCCTCATTAATGATTTGGATGATGGGATGGGGTTGAGAAAACGTTACTATTAAAGTTGTGTGATGATCTGGCCCCCAGTCTCATGACGATATTGTCATAGTATATAATCTTCTCTTAAGTCTCTACAGTTGGCTACAAAAAAAGTAGTTTTGTTCTTCTTGCTGATATGACAACTTACAATACTCCAAATTATGAGGACCTCTCATTTTGGACCACATTGATAAATGCTAATCAGTTTAAGTAAGGTTTACTCCACATGTAGTCCCATGAACTGAATGCTAATCAGCGTTAATAAGGGTACGAGAACCTGCCCCTACATATTTTGCTTTAAAAAAAAAAAAAGGATAGCATTTTTTTTTAAATTAAATTTAAAGAGAAACACATTTAAACTGGCTTTTATAGTATACTCTTTTCAATTTGACCACAGACCCCATTGTAAAAACTCTGGATTGAAATATATCAAAATGAGCTACGCAAAGTAACTTGGCTTCAGTAATTCAGACAGAGGTTAGGGAGCTATTGCAGGAGTGAGTGGGTGAGGTTGTGTGGCATGCAATTTGCAGAAGGTCTGACTAGATGATCATGATGGTCCCTTCTGACCTTAAAGTCTATAAGTACTAAAGGTAAAGATTAATGTAAGCAAAATCTGAACTTATGCTTAGTACACAAACGTACTAGGATATTTTTATTTCCATTTGGAACAAACATTATATTGAAGACACCATTATATTAGGTGTACCTTTTAAGTTCATAAGATGTTATATGCCGCTCAGTGGACTGAATTAACTCTGGGATGGAATTTTTTTTTTTAAATTAAGTCAATGGGAGAGAGCTACGTTGGTCGGAGTCATTGAGAGTTTCAACGCAACTAATGTAGTTAACAATCCTGAGGAGAAAAAAAAATGTGCGTGCCCAGTCGAAGTGCAGAATTCTGTGCATGTCTTCGCAGGATCAGAGGTTAAATGAGATGATTAAAAAAAAATTAAAATGATTTGGGGGTTTTGTGAGGACTGATTTTTAACAAACGTCAGACTGTCAGTACGATATTCTGTGCTGCACCAGTCCTTTTAATAATCACATTTGTGGATAATTTTTCTGCTATTCCCCCAGATACAGTAAACATTTCCTTTATGTCTCTGTGCAGTGCTGACAATGCTGATAGGACTTAAAATAGTAAATAATCCCACTTAGCATGAGAAAGGAAGAACAGTGTTGTGGACAGTCTTCCTATGTAACCTTGGGCAAGCCACATCTCTCTGTAGTTTTGTTCCCCAGCTATAAAATGGGGTTAATGCTACTTCCTTTTTCCATTCCTTGTCTCTCTCCGTGTTACTAAATAATATATATGAGTTGTAAGGGTCTTAATATTAACCCAAATCCTTTGTGTATAAGCCAGAGTGTATTGGGTCTATAAAAATCCAGTGCTCTGTACTCACCAAACTTTGATTCAACTGTAGTGGGTGACCAAATGATGAAATATATGTAGTCAATAATGGAACGTGTATAGTCTTTCACTGATCCTGTTGATCTGTGGAGAATTATGTCCACGGATCCAGAGAGGGACCTTTGGAAACTAACCAAGGATGCCTGTTACTACAGATGTGTGCTGTAATGAACAAGGGAGTGTGATAGATAAGGGGTATTACTACCAAATATGTTCTGTGATTGATAAGGGATATTTGTTATTGCAGGTTTTCTGTGGTTTATGAAATAATGACCCATTGAAAAATGTTTTTAACTCATTAGGAATTGCTTATTGCCACAGACGTTCTTAGTAATAATGACTGGGTTAGAAATCCATTTAGTTTACCCATCAGGTAAACTAGATACCATAAAAGAAGTCCCATAAGTAGCTAGGTTAAATTGAGATACTGGAGACAGAACACACAGGGGTCAGTTGTAGAAAAATAGCTTGTCTTCCCCACAAAGCAATTTCTTTGTCCCACATCCTATAAAAGGAAAGAGTTTTGGGGAATTCAAGTTGGAAGTGGACCAGCTGCCATAGCTTTGCCAGAAACCTCTGTAATTCAGTGAAGTACGGTTTTGTGCATTGTTCATCTTTTACTAATAATTAGGGCTGTCGATTAATCACAGTTATCTCATGCAATTAACTCAACAAATTAATCGTGATTAATCAGTTTTAATCGCACTGTTAAACAACAGAATCCCAATTGAAATTTATTAAATATTTTTGGAGGTTTTTCTACATTTTCAAATATATTGACTTCAATCACAACACAGAATACAAAGTGTACAGTGCTCACTTTATATTATTTTTTATTACAAATACTTCCACTGTAAAAATGATAAAAAGAGAGTATTTTTCAAATGACCTCATACAAGTACTGTCGTGCAATCTCTTTATTGTGAAAGTGCAACTTACGCTGTTTTGTTTTTGAGTGCAGTTATGTAACAAAAAAAATTCCACATTTGTAAAACTGTAGAACCTATAAGTCCACTCAGTCTTACTTCTTGTTCATCCAACCGCTAAGACAAACAAGTTTGTTAACATTTACGGGAGATAATGCTGCCCACTTCTTATTTACAATGTCACCTGAAAGTGAGAACAGATGTTCGCATGGCACTTTTGTAGCCGGCATTGCAAGATATGCTAAACATTCTTACACTCCTTCATGCTTCTGCCACCATTCTAGAGGACATGCTTCCATGCTGATGACGCTCGTTAAAAAATAACGTGTTAATTAAATTTGTGACTGAACGCCTTTGGGGAGAATTGTATGCCTCCTGCTCTGTTTTACCCGCATTCTGCCATATATTCCATGTTATAGCAGTCTTGGATGATGAACCAGCACGTTGTTCGTTTTAAGAACACTTTCACTACAAATTTGACAAAATCTGAAGTGTCTTCGAAAATCTGAGAGGGACGAGGTGAGGAGCATGCTTTCAGATATCTTAAAAGAGCAAGACTCCAAAGCAGAAACTACAGAAACCCAAATGAAAGAAAAAGGAAATCAATCTTCTGCTAGTCGCATCTGACTCAGATGATAAAAATGAACATGCGTCGGTCCGCTTTGCTTTGGATAGTTATCGAGCAGAGCCCATTGTCTGCATAGACGCATGTCTTCTGGAATGGTGGTTGAAGCATGAAGGGACATATGAATCTTTAGTGCATCTGGCACGTAAATATCTTGTGACGCCGGCTACAACAGTGCCATATGAACGCCTGTTCTCACTTTCAGGTGACATTGTAAACAAGAAGCGGGCAGCATTATCTCCTGCAAATGTTAACAAACTTGTTTGTCTGAGTGATTGGCAGAACAAGAAGTAGGACGGAGTGGACTTGTAGGCTCTGAAATTTTACATAGTTTTGTTTTTGAATGTAGGTTTTTTGGTACATAATTCTACATTTGTAAGTTCAACTTTCATGATAAAGAGATGGCACTACAGTACTTGTAAGGGGGGAATTTAAAAAATAGTATTTTTTTTTTACAGTGCAAATATTTGTAATAAAAAATAAATATAAAGTCAGCACGGTATATTTTGTATTCTGTGTTGTAATTTAAATCAATATATTTGAAAATGTAGAAAACATCCAAAAATGTTGAAAAGCTGTTGCATAATCAGGGGGCCAAATTTAACTTTAGTACCTAAATCTGCAAGGGTGGGAGTTTTGGGGTACAATCCTGCCCCCATGAAAGTTCTCTCGCCCCACCCCCTCCCATGTCACAGGTTCTTAATTTTTCTGTGTGATGGGTTGAAAGACGTTCACTTGCCTACATCTTTCTTCCAGTGGAAGTAAAAGTACCTAAATCTGTAAGACACAGTATCTGATTTGATGATTTATGGACTTAGATTCATCACCAGATCCCTAATACTAACATTTTTCATTTCCTCAAACTAAACATAACTGCAATATGTGGGCAATTATAGACTTTAAAGCTCTAGTCTGAGCTACCGTATCAGATTGTAAGACACTCTGCTCCAGCACAAAAGCTTCCTACAGAGTTCAGGGACTGGCTCCCAACTGTAGGGAATGGGTCAAAAGATGTGGTGGCACTCTCTCTCATGTATGGCATCTTCAGAGCAACATCCTACAGAGGCATGGTAGGTCCATAAGTCATTTAAAGGCCTCCTCTGTGACTTTGTGGATACCAGTGTGATGGCTCTGGGGGCTTTAAACCCCTGTGCCTCCAGCTTTAGACCACTGCAGTCTGAAGCTTGGTCCATTACTGTTTTATACTATGTGTTCCTGATCCTGCAATGCCAACACCGGTACTAATAATGATGATTATTTTCATGGTCTTTTTTACATGCTCCATGAAGGAGATTTTCTATTGGTATTCTGTTAGCCATTACAAGCTAGAGCTCAAATAAGTGTCTGGCACTGGAGTAATTATTTGAAATCCTATGTATAATTTATTAAACAAATCCATAATGACTGCTTTCTAAAAATATTAGTGCAAGATGAAATACGTTTTGACAGCTGCCAATCCAGAATGTCAAAGTGTTAGATTGTCAGCCTAAAAGATAATAACAGTCTTTCCCAGCTCTTTTGCAAGAGAATAAAATACAACTAGAAATTATATTTCATTTCCTAGTATCTAGTCATATAATAAAGATCACCTAATCACAGAATCTTCAGGGGCATGAGGAGGTGAAATTCTGGCCCCTTTGAAGTTAATGGCTAAGCTCTCATTGACTTCAATAAGACCAGGATTTCACCCTAGGATTCCAGCTATTCATCATGAGGAAAGTTTAAAATAATATATCTGGGGAAAATACACAGATATTCACTCGGAGAAAGAAATGATGAAAAAAACTAGGGGTTGTAGTGGACAACAGATTAGATACAAGTTAGAAAGTAAAGGTGGTTGGAATTTTTCAAATGAAAAATATTGCATTAAAAATTGCCTGTTTTAAAAAATGGCAGTTTTCATAAAACTGTTCATTCCCCCCACACACAAGTTTTCCTTCTTTTCAATATCTCCTTCCCTTCCCCAAAAAGGCAAAGTGGAAAAAAAGGGGAAAACACACAAAAAAACCCCACAGCAATTAAAATGTGGAAGTTTCAAGAACAGCCTCACATAAGTGACACATTTCTCCTTTTTGAAACCTGTGAAATAAAGCTTTTTGTTTTGTTTTGTTTTTAATTTTGTCATGAAAACTCATTGCCATTTTTCATGAACTCTGTATGGAACATGATATAGCAGCACATAAATAAGGAGCCAATGTGATTTAGAGATACTTATGGTAAAGAATCATGTCCTACACAGTTCCTCTTAATATGGCTTTGGTAGGATGATGCCTACAACATTATGTTATGTTCTGGCTACACATCATTTGTAAGATATTGAAAAACTGGAGGGGAGTCACAGAGTAGCAAAACATTGATGAGGTTTCAGGAAGGAATGACTCAAGATAGCGGAAATGGTAGCAGTCTTTGTTCCAATCCTGAAGGGTTCAAGCCCTGATGATGTTGCATGATGGGAGGATTCTTGATTACCATGTATAAGTACCTCACTGTGAGAAAATACCAGATATTAAAGAGTTTTCTTTAATTTAACAAAGAAAGGTATAACAAGAAGCAATGGCTGGATGTTAAAGACAGACAAATTAAAGATAGCAATAAGGCATAACTTTTTAACAGTGATGGTGGTCAACCACTGGAACAAACTCCCAAGGGATGTGGTAGATTCTATACCTAGCAAAAATCTTCACATCAAAATGGGAGGCCTTTATGGCAGACACATTTCTGTCAAACACAAGTTAACAGGCGCCGTACTGGTGTAACTGGATGAAATTCTAGGACCCGTGTTATGCAGTGTGTCAGACTAGATGGTTCTGGTTTGAAAGAGTGGGAATCTATGAGAAGAGGGAAGATGAAAAGACCTAGATATGTATAGCTTAGCTATGAAAAGGGGACATGAGACTACAAAAATGTCAAAAGTGTAAACACCAAGCAGGGAGAGAAGCGTGTTTCTTCCCACCCCCCTCCTCTATTTTTATTAAGTGAGCAGGATTGGAGCCACAACTAGCTAAGACTTTATATATTTATTGTGTTGGTTTTCTTATATGACCTTTCCGAATTACTAACTGTTGAGAGGCAGCTCTTTTGCCATCACTAGATATTTCTGAGCCAGTGAGGGGACTGATCAGCTCAGCACTGCAGAGCCATGCCCTCATGCTTTAGGGCATAAGCCAATCTGTAACTAATGGGGGTTAGCAAGAATTTTTCCCTGGGAGACAGTTTCTCACACATTGGGTCAATTTTTCCGAATGGAACCGTGATCTATCAGAAAATGTTGATTCAGTTGAACTGAAATGTTTTGATGGACAACAAGCAACAAGGCAGGCTGGCCAGTCTGCTTCCCTGCCAACCAGCCAGTCTGGCCTCCCCAGGCTGCCCAGCTGCTTGGAAGCCCACCTGGAAAGCAGTTTGGGAGCCAGGGCCGGCTCTAGGTTTTTTGCTGCCCCAAGCAAAAACATTTTTGGCTGCCCCCCACCCCAGCCCTGGGCTCCCACCCACACCCCCTGCCGCCCCAGCGCTGGGCTCCCCCCTCACCTACCCACCCACACCCCCTGCCGCCCCAGCGCTGGGCTCCCCCCTCACCTACCCACCCACCCCCCTGCTGCCCCAGCCCTGGGCTCTCCCCCCCAACCTGCACCCTCCTGCTGTCCCAGCCCTGGGTCACTGGTAACTCGCTCCCAGGGCGGGTCATTCAGCAGGAATTTTGGATGTGCACAGAACACAGACAGGATTGGTTCCCATATAGTTACAGAACTGCAGTAAAGTGAAACAATTTTCAGCTTGTGTGATTGGAGGATATCTGGATGCATATTATAAGACAGTCCTACATAAATGAGGAACAGTTGAGGTGCCTTTATTATTCTTTTGCTCCACTCTTTGTTTCTATGGGGAATTTGCCAATGCAATATCACTGTCTTCCTTTTAAACAAATAAAACTAAAAAAAAAAAAAGCAATGGCTGTTGAAAATAGCAATTCCAGTCCTAATAACCACTGGGAAGCGTTTCTTGCTCAATTTTATCCTACTTTATCTACAGCAAGTTACAGTGGATCAGTATATTTGATTTGGGAGAAATGAAGTAACAGCTGCCCAAATTGAGCGTGAGCACTCCTGAATTTTGAGGGTGTTCAAATCTGGAGGGCAGGTGCTAGATTCCCTTTCTGAATATTAGCTAAATCTAGAAAGGAAAAGCCAATTTCTGCTTCCATGGTTCAGAAGTGGAAATCCTCCTACGTGCCTGGTACTGTATCTAAAGCTGCCCAAGTCCTCTAGTAGAGCTTCCCCTCTTTCAGTTTTCATTTTAAATTCTAGTGGGATCCACGTACCTCCCTTGCTAGGCTTCAGATACAGAGGTACATTGTCCATTTAGTCCACCCAGTTCCTTCTTTGGGGGCTGCAAGGTGAGGTTACACCAGTATCCCTAATCCAGTCTGGGGAAGTCTTCTGAAGGGGATCTCTGCACCAAAGCCGCCTACCCCTTGGGCTGGGCACACTTGTTCCCCATTCACAGGGCCACCCCTTTCAACTCACAGCAAGCTACAGCATGGCTCAGCTACGTCACTCCTTCCCCCTCCCTTTCCTGTTGATAGCGGCCAAGGGATTGCTGGGAAATGTAGTTCTTTCCCTGCTCCAGGGCTGGCTCTCTAGGCAGGGAGCTAGCCAAGGAACTACAGCTCCCAGGGTCCCGTGGGTTCTCAGCAGCCATGCTGGACTGCTCCATGGCTTCGCTTCTGCAGGGTTGTGAGAGGGGAAGAAGTGAGTTAAAAAAACAAACAAACAAGGATGGCCCGAATGCCGCCCCCTGCAAATGTGCTGCCCCAAGCAGCTGCTTGGTTTGCTGGTGCCTAGAGCCGGCCCTGTTGGGAGCTGGAGCTCCCCAGGCTGCATGGAAGCCAACTGGTGAGGCTTTTGCTCTCCAGGCATCTGCCTCCCTGATTCTCAAGCGGGGAAGACAGAAATCTTAGTTCTCCTAAAATGTGATTTTTCAAGACAGTCTCCCAAGGAAATCTTTTTGTCTTTTTTCATGAGTTGGGATGAAATTCTCTTTCAAAATAAAAAAAAAAAAAATTATGGAAGGGAACTGACTTTCCAGCCAGCTCTAATTTCTTGACTTTCCTCTGAACTACCTGGTATTGGCTACTTTTGGAGATGGGATCCTGCACTAGAAAGCACACTGGTTTGATTCAGAAGGGCAGAGCCTATATTCTGGTAACTGGCCATTCAGCCAGGAACCCTTGCAAGTTTTTCTTGGGTGACCTTGGCATGTGTGTTCCAGCCTCCCATTGTTAGAGAAAAGGGTGATTATGAGAGATTACAGGCCTGATTTTCAGGCCAGCATAGGCCAAGTCTCCCTTTTTATATCATCAATTATGCAAAGATAAATAACAGTAGGTCAAGTTACTTGCAGGCACCCTTTTATGTCATTAAGGGTGCATCTATTCTTGGAGGAAGGGTTGCGATTCCCAGCTCACTTAGACATACCAGTACTAGCTCCCATCAAGTTAGTGCACTAAAAATAGTAAGAGCAGCAAGCAATGACATGAGCTAGTCACCTTAAGTACAAACCCAGGGCATCCATGCCCCATAGTAGTGATGTACTACCATGGCACTGGCTATTCACCGCGAGTAGGTAGATTAGAATATTAACTGTCATTTCCTTACCTTTAAATGATTAACCATGCAACCTTCATATGCTTTTAATGTAGCTGTTTTGATGGAATTAATAAATGCATCCTGGTAATAGGAGTTTATGAATAAGGAATTAATATTGTTATAAAGGGGAAAAAAAAAATCGGACGGTGATTTTTTTTTAAGGAAGTGAGACAGCTGCTATTATAACTTTTACGAAAGTAGTAGTAGATTTGCTTCTTCAATCAACCTTTCATGGATCGGTAAGTTATTTTTAAGACTAACACAAAAATAAAAAAATACTTGGATATATATAAAGATGATATTACAGAGGGGGAAATTGGTTTCAAGCCAATCTTTATCATGTTCTTTTTTTCCTTGCAAAGCTGGTGTTTCTTGGGCTTTTTAAGAGTTGTAAAATATCTCTGTGGCTGTAACGTATGATAAATGAGCTGCCACATGAAGAGGCACATGGGCCAGAATCATATAAGCTTTGCTGAACAAGATTTGGCTTAATATTTTAAGGTATTTCCACACAATCTGCTCAGAATCAAGTTACCAATATCAAAGGCATTTAAATGCATTCTGATCATTTCATTAGAGCGGATTTAGCTACCGTAATAGTGATGTTTTGTCTAAATCTTGGGTATTCAGCCATTTTTAAAAGACTTCCTTTTCCAGAAAGAGAGGGTAGGAGAGAAACAGGAATTACAAGTGAAGCATTAAAAATTGGAACGTAGTTAGGGAGTGTAGCAGACTTTGCTGTAAGAACCCTGCTGTGCAATATTAGTAAATAAATCAGAGCAGAAATAACATGAGCAGCCTGAGAAAACCAATAAAATAAATAAATAAGACATTTTCTCAGGATCCATTCTGCAAAAGAAAAGAGGCTCTGCCTCTGTGCTTGATTCGCCACTTCTGCCAAGGCAGCTTCTTTCCCCAAAGGAAAGATTCGCTCCAGAACAAGGGCAGGAAGTACAGGGCTTCAGCTTGTTACTAGGGTTTCATTACAGCCATACTGATGGAGCTTTATTATGTGCTGAATGGATCAAGGGAGTCCGCTGATACTTTGACAATACCCCATCTTTGGCCACCACAGGCCTCTGACAGCTGGGCACCTCCTTGGAACCATGCTGACCCCCCTTAGTGGCCATGCCAGGCCCAGGAAGCTGCTATGCTAAATCAGGCATTTTACTGGGGGCAGTGCACTGGGAAAGTGAAATAAAATGGAGGTGCCCTCCCTACATCCTGGGCTGTCTGCTGGCATATTTGGGTATTTAGGCTGATATTTTCTGAACTGTCTAAGGGACTTTAGACATTAATTCCCAGTAAAATTAATGTGAAATTGACATCCAAAGCTCTTACGCTGCTTGAAAATATAAACCTTAGGAGGATAGCCAATGCACCTTGCAGAAAATTGGGAATATCCAGTTAAGTCTATCTCTAGATAAATAGTGTGCAACACACAGATAAATAGTGGTGTCTGGAACAGCACTAACAGACATGTCAGAACAGCTGGTTAAAATATATGTAGGTATCAATTCTTCACTGGAAATTAAAAACATTTTCATTTGACAATTTTGCCATTCACAAAAAAAAAGTTTGTCATAAAAACCAATCACTCCCACATTTTTCAGTTCTCAAAAAACACTTGTTTTCAATCAAAAATTGGGGTTTTGGAAACAAACTAAATCAGTTTTGAATAAATTTTCACTGAAAAAAAATTCAGGCTTATGAAAATTGGAAAATTCAGTTGATTTTTTTCTGCAAAATTTTGTTTTTAACAGTCATTTTTGTTGCAATTACATTTCAATTAAAAATATTTCAACCAGCTCTACACCTAAGCTTTCCTTTATTGACTGGCTTCAAAATATGTATATTAATGTATATATTGTCCTGAATCTTCATATGATTTAAGGTCAAACTTGGATCTCTAAGGTCAGGCAGCAAAATCTACATGCAGGGAGCGTAAGTCATGTCTGGGATATCAGGCTACTTACTTAGGTACCTAAATTTCTGAACCCCTGTTTAGAAACATTGGCCTGAGTGGACACACGTTTTATTTGATGTTCTATCTTCTCACATTATACTATTGTTGCACAAGCACTTTGGATATGCCCACAAATGCAAAGTAAACTTCTTTATTAACAGATTTTTCAAAAATTAATAAAATCTCTACAAAAAGTTTATTCAAACCCACCCTCCTCCTCAAATGCAACAGTTACAATCCAGACGCTGATGACTCAGGACAATATCGTTTTAAGAGGCCACACACAAAAGCTAATCATGTCATCTCACTACCTGAACATGGGCAGGTATTTAGGACAGAACGGTTCTATACGGAGCCTTAGTAAAAAAGGCATTGTGGTATCAGATATTCATTGTAACGGAATTTCGCAGACCTAACTTTGTCTTGAGTGACACCTTCAGTGATAACCGTACAAGCCTACACAAGCCAGTGGGGTGCATAGTTGTCAGTGAGGGCAGAATTTGGCCTGGTAGTGATGCATGCCATGGAAACAATCCAATGCCTACGGTGAGTTTGTGGGGTGGCAATTAGAAAATGCATGGAGTAGGCTGGGTGCAATAGGGGAAGCTGGCTTCACCCTACAAAGGGTTGTAGTAATGGGCATGCTTCTCCTGTATGCCTCCCACAGAAATGTGGAGTAAGGCTCCACCCCGTCCCCTGCATCCCTATACTGAACTGTGCCAATGGCACAATCTAGCCCTTAGGGTTTCCACTTTACATCAGACTCATGATGCACCTTCTCACTGCAGGTGACTGAAGAAAAAAAAACACAATTAGCTAACATCAAAGCAAGGTCAGAGAGCCTGCTGGAAAGGGGGCTTGCAAGCTTCCATTACTGAACGCCTTTGGACACTGCGATTTCAGAGGCCTCCGTAGGAAAGCTGAATAGCTATTGTTAACTTTCCTTATGTTGTACAGGGTTTCATTGTTGCAGTAGCCTTAACAAGCCAATATGATACTAAATCTGATAAACCTGAAATCCCTGCAGTGACTAATACCCCCTGCAGATTCTATACTGTGAAAATAGCTGGATAGATAATGGTGGAGTCTACACAATAGATCTTTTTTTTTTAAATGTAAATGTGAGCAAAAAATCGGGTGCTACTTAAAATTGGTAGCTGATTTTAAAAAAGCCTCAAGTATTTTAATGTAAAATGGGAGGCTTATGTGTTTTGATACAAGGGATTCAGATTCTCTAGCAGCACTTGAACTTTCATCATTACACAGAACAGTCACAATTCAGTATTCAGTAATCAAGACAGAGCATGTGAAAACTGCACAATCCACAGTTATGCAAGCTGAAACATGACTATCCTAGAGTAATTTTTCATTCAATGTTTATCTATCTAAATAATCATTTCAAACATCGTTGCTTCCCTGTTAAACAAACACAGCTTAGTAATAAAGTGTGGGTTCAATATACATTTTAAAAATGATACATAAATGGACAATATTAAATAATCCCAAAAGCTTGACTAGTATTGTATCATACAGTGTTATCTTCCTCTGCTCTACCATAACAGCATACCCTGCAAGTGCTTGAAATGCGACAGCTTCTCCCTTTAACTATCGCCACATCCACTTTTCCCATCTGAGTCTTGTTTAAGATGCTTTCAGCTCTGTAGGTTGTAAAAGTGAATATAGTTCCAAAAAGAGGACTATATAGTCTGATTTAAATTTTTTTTTTAAAGAGGCAATTACTCATGAACTATTGCGTATGCCTAATGTATGCACAGCTACAATGACTGCATGCACATGTTAGGGTGGGAAATATTTATATATATACACACACATCATGATTTTTTAAAATAATCTGATTTTTTTTTGGTTTACATGGTGCTAGTTCTTTACTTCCTTTTCATTGATAGTCTTAAATTGCCAAAATGGATGTTTTATACTTATTTCTTGAGGACCTGGTCCTGCACCACTGAATCCAGTGGGAATTTAGCCAGTTACTTTAATGGGCACAAGATCACACCTTTAGTTTAACTATTAGCAGAATTTCAGTTTTTATTCTAGTGGGGTTTTTTTCCTACTGAGAAGAAAAAACCCTCTCTATTCTACTCTACTTCACAAATAAAATCTATGCTGAAAAAAGACAAGCTTAAGGCCTCATTAACATTCTTACTATGGGAATGCCACACACACAAAATTGATAAGAAAACAAGATGTGCTATATTTGCAATAAATACCACCATCACATACTGAACTTTCACAAATCAAGATAGCCAAAATACTTTGGCCAGGCTATACTCCTATGTCAGGGTTCACAATTTGAATCGTGCTCCTATTTCACTTATATGGCTTTGCAAATCCCACTGGCATAAATATGAGCTTAACTTTAGGCTCTGATTTTTGAAACTTTTGGCTTGTGTGTATAAAAAACATTTACCATCACTGGTAGGGTGTTGAAAGTCTTAATAGGTTCTCATTAAACCATGAAAATTTGTTAGGAAGTGATAAAAACTTTATGCTAAGAGAAAGCATTTCAATAAAAATACAATATTATCCCCTTGATGATGTAAATTCTTATGCACAGGCTTAAGTCTAAGCACGTGAGTAGTGCAATTCAAACTGACAGGATTAGTGATGTATTTGCTTAAGTGTTCACAAGATGAGGCCTTAGTTTTCAATATTTTGGTTTTTACCTATAGTAGTTTTGTAAAATTTTAATAAGATACTCTACCAGTAGTGGCATTTTTTAAATTTTATTTAAAAAATCCCAGCATTTAAAAATTTAATTCATTATAAGTTTATATCTAAAATTCCAATAGCAAAATTTGTTAAATTAGTTTTACAATCCCCAACCTGTTGAAATCGTTTCCCCTCCTCCCCCTCCAAAGTTAAGTGATTGAAGTTGCTCCACTCTGACAAAGGGGAATATACTTGAGCAAATATTCCTGGCGTTTGCACACACAAATTGATTGTGCACAATTTGCACACACATCATTGCAATAATATTGGGCCATGTACTTGTAGTCTCAAAAGGGTGATGTAAAAATGGAATTCTCTTACTTGATGGATACCAAGATGGAGTCTTACGTACTTGCTTTTCTGGTTAAAAAAAATAAAAAAAAAAATCACAAAGAAACTTCTGGCCCCATTAAAGTCAATGGGAGTTGTGACACAGACTTCAAGGAAGCCAGGATTTCAACCCAAATTTTATGTCTGTTACTGCAAAACCAGTATGGCTATGAAAGAGCAAATATTTCTTTTCTGCCTCAAGTACCAATTAATTAAAGATACTATATAAACAAGGAATACAGAAAGTAAATTATTAATTTTCATACTAGAAAAATAAAAAGATACACATCTGGATTCATGCCCCAGGCAACAGCATTCACATAGCATTTGAGATACTGTCATAGGCTCACCATGCTATTAGAGAATGCTGTCTCCCTGAAGATCTGACTCTTCCTGAGCCTTTGACACTCAGAGCTTCTCCCGTGCAGTCTCTTCTCCCAGGACCTGCTTTAGGAGTTTCCTTGTTTCTCCCCCCACTCTCCTCTCCCTTCAGGGAAAGAACAAGAACCTTCCTCCTGCAGACCCTTTGCAATTCCTTCCCCAGAAAGACTCTCCCCTCCCTATTATCTTGCTGTCATTTAAAACACACAGCAGCCATCCAGGTTCTCCAAATTGGGTCTAATCTCTAATGACTTGTTCTCCCCTTCAGGTGCCACAGAATGGGCTAATTGGGCTCTCCAGTTCCCCTTTACCCTGTCACTGCCAGCATGGGGTATACACCTGTGACAAATAGAATAACCCAAGGGCAGAGGGCAAGAGCGCCCTGATACCTAGCAGTGAGTTTCAGCTGGCCTGACCAGTCAGGCTGCCAGGTGTTCAGTTTTCGACCGGAACGCCTGGTTGAAAAGGGACCCTGGCGGCTACGGTCAGCACTGCTGACCCTGCCATTAAAAGTCTGGTCGGTGGCACATTCGGGCTAAGGTAGGCTCCTTGCCTGCCGTGGCTCCGTGCAGCTCTTGGAAGCAGCGGCATGTCTCCCGCCTGGCTCCTAGGCATAGAGGCAGCCAGGTGGCTCCATGCAGTGCCCCTGTCCCAAGCGACAATTTCACAGCTCCCATTGGCTGGGAACCGTGGCCAATGGGAGCTGCAGGGGTGGTACCTGTGGACAGGGCAGCACGCAGAGCTGTCTGACCGCGCCTCTGCGTAGGAGCTGGACAGGGGACATGCCGCTGCTTCCGGGACCTGCCTGAGGTAAGCGACGCCTGGAGCCTGTACCCCTGACCCCCTCCCGCAACCCATGCCCCTGCCCCATCCCTGATAACCCCTCAATCCCACCCCCCTCCCGCACCACACACCCCTCCTCCCCACCCCCACCCCAGAGCCCTCAGCCAGAGCCCTCACTCCCACCATGCTGCAACCCCCTGCCCGAGCCCTGATCCCCTTCCCACCCTCTGAACTCCTTGGTCCCAGCCCGGAGCCCCCTAGTGCACCCCAAATCCCTCATCCCCATCCCCACACCAGAGCCTGCACACCCAGCTGGAGTCCTCACCCCGTCCTGCATCCCAGCCCCCTGCCTCAGCAGAAAGCAGAGAAACTTTATCTCAGTTTTAAAGTCAGGGGGTCTAAATCTCAAATAAGCAATTGAATCAACTGATTAAATACAGTATTAGTGTATCATGTCAATTCTTTAATGAATGCCAGTAACATACTGGTGATTAATAGCATTGTAAAATATATGTATATATTAACACTATAGAAGGAATTATGAATACTCATTGATACTATGTTCTAAAGTGAATGGCCAAACAAAGGAAGGAACATTTTCTGCCAAGAGAGGAGGGAAAGTCCCAGATATTTATGAGAGGATGGGAAGCACTGCATGAGGTCATCCTGCCTCTTGAAACAAGTTCATTGAACTTTGGAAGATATAAGCAAAGACAGAAGACATCTTTGACACACATCGCTAGACAGACACAAGGCAACAGAGCCGTTTGAAGCTGACGAGGTTGCGTCCTTCAACCAAGGGGGTTGAAGTCTTTGGGAATTGAAGATAGGTGACAAATTTGCTTAGGCAAAGATTTAATCTAACAAGGATGAGTTTTAGAAGCATATTTTCTTGTAACTATATCTTCATTCCTTATACTTGAATATACTATAATCTTGTGTATATTTTGTTAATAAAAATGTTTCCCTTTTTACCATAAAACTACTGTCTTGTGTTTAAAAGGAAGATTTTTTTTTACCCCCAGTTAAATTAATAAGCTGTGATATCGTTTTTCTCTTTACAGAAAGAACAAATATTATTTCTCTGAACTGTCCAGGAGAGGACTGGACACTGCAGGGTGCACAGTTTTGGGGGAATTAGGAACTAGAAGTAGGTTGGGATCATCTTATTTAGTGTAACCAAGGTTGGTGGAGGCCAGAGTGTGACTGGTGTGTTGTTGGCAGGCTGCAGGGGTAGGATCTGTATCTATAAACAGACATGCCTGGTGTGACCTGGTTGTGAGCACCTGAGATTGGGAGCTATGGCAGCAAAGCATTGTGAAGCATCCAGGATTACAGGGTATGCAGTGACAACTCCTCAGTGGTCTGGATTTGCACTCCAAGCCCCCACTGGACTGTGGTAACACCCTATCATAGCCACATTTAGAAGTTTCGGATTTAGAAAAAGGCTGTCTGTCATATTTATTGCTCAAGGTCTTGTTAGAAATTCACATCTGAACTACTGTGGGATTATTAAATAACTCCAGATGAAGGAACCCTGCTAACCCTGTAAAATCTACCCTTTAAAACTATCACACTGAGGAGCATGTCGTAACCAAAGCTGCATGCCTTAAGACGTTTTTTATTAGTACAACCACAGTGACTTAACATTTACTCCAGAGGATAAGCAAACAGATGAGATTCACTTTTTCCATCTTGCGTAAAATGCTTCTTGGGGCAGGATTATGCTTGAGCTTTGTACATGGTTTGGGGGCTTTGATCAATCGACAGCATTACAGAAAACAGAAGTGTGAAGATTTACCAGAGGAGCATGGGTGGTGTGTGTCTTGGCAGCCGCTGCAACCGTATGGTAAAACAAGACTGAGGGATACAGAATAGGTCTAATTGGAACCTCCGATAACACTGGCCATCCTACTTCTTTCTCTATTAGAGGGAGCATGGTCTAGTGGGTGGGGCAGGTAAGTGGGAGGCATAACTCCTGGCTCTTTTCTCACTATTACCATAGTATGCATTGTGCGCTCATACCAGTTAACTAACTTTTCTGTTCAGTTTACTCATTTCTTAATTGGGACAATGCCCTCTTTATGGGGGTTTGTGAGATTTTGATCACTGATATTTGGGACATGCTTTAACAACTTCTGACCTTAAAGTCTATGAGTCTATGAGTCTATGAACTTCAGAGGAAAGAAGCCTTTTAATTTCTAAGTTCAAAATAGCACTCCGCTCCTACTGAGGGAAACTATACATGAAATTTAAGATCATGTAGGAAGTGAAATATCTCAAGTTACAAACGTGGGGTAAGCTTTAAAGCTCATTAACCCCACATCCACTAAACTCTAACCAATCAGTGACACCATCACTATCACACCTGGACTCTTGAGAATACAGCACTCAAACTGTGAGCAGGGGTGAAGGATACGTACCTTCCAATGTAATGAAACCTCTACTTCTAACTTTATCCTTTGAAAGTTTATTCCAGGATTCCAGAAATAGTCAGCAAGGGAATCATTCACTATCCCTGTTTCGCAACTACTGCTCTCCAGTCCTACTATTGAGTGGGGTGCAGAAATTGACATAGACATTTCCTAGAGTGTTTAATGTATTTGTTTCCTCAGACAAACCAATTTATTCATAACCCAACTTCCCAGCCAAGCTAACCTACCTCAGGGCTATGCATTACTGACACAGTTTAATTACTGTTTAAATAGAACAATTTGGTGCTCACACATGATTTTTCCTCAGCATTATTGGGTTCCCTGTGTGTGTTGCTATCAGCCCCGGACTGATTTGTAGCCATCAGTAGTTCAGTAATGACTTGCCTATCAGGCATCAAAGCCCACTTTTGTTTTAATATCTTCAGCATATGAACAAACATGTTTTTCTAACATAGAACTCTGATAGGGCCTGCTGGCCTTTGGGGATAAAAGGGAGGACCATGTTGAAATACGAGTATCACACTGTGATGGGGTTCACTCAGAGTGGCACCTTCTGCTGGCCATATCGGGGATTAGCTCTCTCAGCCAGCAAGCCCTCTCCTGTTGGTACCTCTCCTGTCACTTTCTCTGCCTGCAGACCACCTCTAAGTACCGCAGTGTTCTTTTCATGACTTGGCCCACCAGTCAAGACAACATGTATGCGTTCCCCCCTTTTTTTGGGGGGAGAGGGGGAGGGGGAAGGAAGTATCTCCCAGTTCTATAGTTCGGCCACTTCCCCAGTGGTGAGTGGGAGAAACCTGGACCCGTCCACTATTCCAGGCCCCAACCCAGGGACCCTATAGATAGCAGCCTCCTGCTGCCTCTCCTAAACTCCTTCACCAGTGCTGCTTCAATTCCCTGGGCCATTTCCTTGCAGTCCCAGCACCTTTTTCACCCTCTTCTCAGGGTCTTCAACCAGTAAGTCCCAGCAGCCAGCATGACCCTCTTGCTCCCCCAATCCCTGCCAGCAACTGCTCTTTCCAAGGTGCTACCTTCCTACACCCCCTAGGAACACAGTCCTCTCTCCTTAGTCTCCCTGCAGCAAGTGACCCCATTCTTTCCTGCAGCTCCCTTTTATATGAGCCCATTGGGCCCTGATTGGTTGCTTCATGCAGCTTGTCTCTGATTGGCTGCTGCCTGTGCAGCCCCCCTAGGCTGCTTGGAGGCCTCACCCTCATTGCTGCTCTCAGACAGGGTGTGGCAAGCCTCCATTAACCCCTTCCTCTTCAGTGTGGGATGAACACCCCATCACACGCACCTAAAACTGCTCCCTGCAAAGACACCTTACAACATGCACCTGTTCCACAGGATTTTACCTCTGTATTGGATGGACCCTGTGGCCCAGAGTCCTCACAGTAAGGCCTCCAGCTCCAAGAAGGGCAGTAGCTTCTAGGATACCTAATTGGCAGAGAAATGAGAACCAGCTTCCAATCACACCCACTTATTTAAGCCTTCTCATGTCAGAGAGAAGCCCAAATGGGAGAGACTTTCTTTTGTGGGACCAGCTTGGGATGGAGTTGTGTTGGCTCAAAGGGTTTTCCCCCTGCGCACTCCAATGCCAGTACACAGAAACCACTGAATTAAGTAATTTTTACAATCAGTAAATAATAGTGAGCCAAATCAGGAGGGCCTTCGTCAGTCCTTACACGACTAGCCCAATCCACATTTAGGCACCTAAATAAGCACTCTGATTTTAGGGGTGCTGAACAACCACAGTTGTCCCTTTTGGTAGTTAAGTATCCAAATAATATTCCCTCAAAATCTCCTCAGGAAAAATTTGTGGTTGGCCTAAACAGATATTGGTCTCTCACTGGAGTATCTGCCTTCAGCAGCTTGGCATTTTCCTTGACTAAGCAGGGTGAGGAAGGCCCCTATCCTTACCAGTCTCTAGAACCCTTCAGTAACTGTAAGCTGATCCTTAATACATGAGCGAGGGTAAAAGTACCCGCTACACTAGTATTCACAGTCTCCCTGAGGCTTAGTACCTCAGAATTCTACAGTTACCATTTCTGCTTAAATAGTAGTTTGTGATTACATTAGCTCAAATCACAGTGTGAACCATTCAGATAGAGCATCTGGAGACTGAAAAGCATTCACCAATCATATAAACATACAAGAACTTTGTGAAACACAGCTTTGATGAGACATGTGAGAACATTTACTGTTTTTGATCCACATGGGTTAACATCCCCCGTCCAGAAAAAAAAAAAAAAAAAAAACCAACCCACCTTGAAAATCATCTGAAAAGGAATACTCCGTTGACAATGATATTTCATCTAATTTTCACGTTGAAAACCTCTTGGTTTCACATTATCTGTAATTCAAAATCCATAAGCAGACCTAGACTCTAAACTGGGTCTGCTACCTCATTCAAAAGATCCATGCACCTTATGGAACCTTTCAATGAAGAGAACTGGATCTGACATTCAAGTCTGAGATTAAATTCAAAATCAGCTCTGTTGTGCTGGTATCAAGTTTTGTTGTGATCACATAGTTATATTTATTAGACTTTTCAGAGGCTAATGTTTATTGGACTGAATTAATGATGCTTGGAACCTTATCATAATACTATTAACATACAGACAAACCAAAACAGAGTATGTTCTAGGGCTTGAGATTTTATGTTGGCCTTTTTAAATCAGCATGACACCTGATTCTTTTCCAGAGATCTAAATATCTGAAAACTGACACAATGCATTGGGCAACAGATTCAAAACTTTATTGCCATTTCCTAATTATGCGAAGAACAGAACTCAGCTTGATCATACATTTTATTCAATATACTATAGAGTTAACCTCCATTCTAAAATGATGTATAAAGAGACAATGAAAAAGCAATTGCTCTTAGAAATATTCCTTTGAAAACGATCTGTCATCAGTTCATCCATGGGATTTTAGTACTCAGTACTATCTGTGCAGCCTTTTAGATATGTCACATTCACACCTAGGCATGAGATTTCTGAGGAAGACGAGGTTATCACTCACAAAGTAACAAGGCAGATGAGAGGGGCAGATGCCAAAGTGGCATAAGCAGACAATTGCAAGCATGCTTGCTCCATACAAGCATAGCTTCATGTCACCAATTAATGGTACTGTCTTCAAGGAAGGTGGTCCTACTTACACAAGCACATAATTTGGCCCATATAGGTTTGAGCTCCGGTGTAGTATGTGTATACAGGTATAAACTACATATATACCACGAAGTAATATTTTTAATGGTTTGGAGTCAACGTTTCCTATGGGATGCTGCATGGCGGGGGTGCTCTGATTCACCACCATACCTTTTGTTAACAACGTTAGTGATCTCAGTCTCCACGTGCTGTGTCAGGGATCACACCGGTACATTGATAGATTATGGGCTAGCTGTGGGCCAGACAAAAACAACAGACTGGACTGTTTTTATACCCATCCCTCTGCTCATCTGGTTGTAGTGAGGCCATCATCATGGAATCTAGCCTCTCCTAAACACCATCTATAGAGCGCTTTTTCCCCCCTCCATCAAATTTGTGTATAGAAAGTTTTAAGTTACATCCTTTGACTTTGCATTTGGCCTGCCTAGTAAGACAGTGGAGTTAAAGCATCGTAATAGTTTTTACTTTTGGCTATTTTTTGTCCTTTGATTTGCTGTGATTATATAAAACCAGATAGGAGTGAACATTATACCCTAAATTAATGTACTTCACAAATGCCCATAGCAAATGTAACAATTTTATAAAACAAAGCAAATGTTAGCATTGCCAAGAGCCTAATGATAGATTACTGCATATATTAACTAATACTATCGTTAAAACATAGCAAAATTGCAGATCGACCCAACTGCTTTAAACTCAATGGTGCTGTGCAAGCCATTAAGTACTTAATGTAATTATAATTTTATTTGACATTGTCAATACATAAAAGGTAAATGATTGCCTTTTCCTAGTCTAAAATAAAAGATAAATTAAGATATCTTAAATAACCTTAACATGATGAATTCATTTTAAATTAAGTCCCAGAATTGGAAGTTCTAAACCCTCAGATTTAATCTTACCTCATTAGACAAGAACAATAATCCTTCCACCAAAGATATGCTTTTACCAAAGCCTCATTGAGCTTTCTTAGGTTAAATTTCCATTTGATTAACAAGAGGCTTTGTGAAATGAAAAAAAATGCACAATTCTGTATTTACAAGATGAACTCAGCTTGCAAGTAATGGTAGTACCAAGATTTGAGCTCTTTGTGCAAAATTATGCAGGCATTTTTCCATGTTAAATATGAATACTGCATTTAATACCTATAAACACACTGATACAGAGAAGGGCAGCTCTCAGGAGTGGAATGGATTAAAAAACAGCCTTTCATCACAAGAGACCCAAATTCTGCTTGTAATTTATGTCACAAGTGAAAGAGTTTGCTTCTCTTCTCCTATCCCTTAACATCACTGCACAATCTTTAGTACAAATTGGCATAATTAGCTTTCTCTCTTAAGCAGGGCTGGACTGGAATAACAGGGGTAATGCAGGTCAGGATTGAGGTGAATTAGCAGATCTGTGCAAAATCTTACATATTATGCTTAATTTCATAGTTTAAAAACCAACTGAGATCACTTTAAACACAGTGCTATTACTCAATTTCATGAGCAACAAATTCACTCAGATTATAAAATGGCTTTATTAATTATATGTTAATTATCACTTAACTAGTGGAACTCATTGCCACAAGACACTGATAAGAAAAAAAAAAAGCAAGGTAAGAATTTTAAAAATCAAAGTTCATAAGCCACATATGCTTATGGAAAAGCCCTATGGAATTTAATAGGAATTAAACCAATAGGGATCTACAAAATTTAACAAGGTTCTATGGAAATTATTCTAAAATAAAAACAAAATAGAATTTAATAGACTATGATCTTTCTATAGATTTATTTTGAGCCATTCTATAGAATTCTGTAGCGGGAACTTATCCTATAAAATGTAGTAGAGGGGTAAGTCAAAAAGGTTATGGGAAAAATTATTTTCTATTCAATTTTACAGGACTTTTTCATAAAGTAAATAAGAATACTACATACAGTTACACTGTACAAGATAGCATTACTTTTTTCTGTCTTGGACATATAAAAAGCCATGCTTTCTCAATACATTGCAAAACATCAAAAGGATCTTTTGGCTATATGGCTTGTATTTTAAAGCACATTTTTTAATAAATGTAAGGAATCACTAATTGCCTGATGTGCGATTTATACAAAGCCAAATCTCAGCACTGGTGAACCAGGCATAGGATCCAGCTGCAACTGTGCCACCCAATATAAAGTCAGAAATCTATTTATAACCTGGTAGCACAGATTACTATCCGGGGATTGTCCACACACACACAAGCAATACATGCCTTGAAGAACTTGCATTTGAATGCACCTGCACATTGTTCCATGAGGGCAGAGCCCTATTTAAGAGAACATGCTGGATTCAGGCCTCAGAACACAAGTAACATTTGAAGGATGGAGGAGGGAGATTTACAAAAAAAAAATTTGATTGTAAGAAAACTATATCCAATTGCCCCTCAACCTACCCATTATTTGTTGGTTAATTTCTTGAAAAGGTTTGAAGAGGTACTTGTCCGAAATAGATTGCGGTCCGTTAAGCTTGGTATTGAGTGAGGAAAAGCAAGCAGGACCAGAACAACAGTGAAAAGCCAAATGGCTGCGTTTATTTGGAGGATAATTACAACTTGGGCCGGGGGAGTAGGCAACTTTGATTGAGTTGGTATCAAAAATACAACCACGCCTTAAAACACAGTAAGAATACACTGTATACTGCTCACCACACCACACCAAATAANGCAAATGTGCTGCCCCAAGCAGCTGCTTGGTTTGCTGGTGCCTAGAGCCGGCCCTGTTGGGAGCTGGAGCTCCCCAGGCTGCATGGAAGCCAACTGGTGAGGCTTTTGCTCTCCAGGCATCTGCCTCCCTGATTCTCAAGCGGGGAAGACAGAAATCTTAGTTCTCCTAAAATGTGATTTTTCAAGACAGTCTCCCAAGGAAATCTTTTTGTCTTTTTTCATGAGTTGGGATGAAATTCTCTTTCAAAATAAAAAAAAAAAAATTATGGAAGGGAACTGACTTTCCAGCCAGCTCTAATTTCTTGACTTTCCTCTGAACTACCTGGTATTGGCTACTTTTGGAGATGGGATCCTGCACTAGAAAGCACACTGGTTTGATTCAGAAGGGCAGAGCCTATATTCTGGTAACTGGCCATTCAGCCAGGAACCCTTGCAAGTTTTTCTTGGGTGACCTTGGCATGTGTGTTCCAGCCTCCCATTGTTAGAGAAAAGGGTGATTATGAGAGATTACAGGCCTGATTTTCAGGCCAGCATAGGCCAAGTCTCCCTTTTTATATCATCAATTATGCAAAGATAAATAACAGTAGGTCAAGTTACTTGCAGGCACCCTTTTATGTCATTAAGGGTGCATCTATTCTTGGAGGAAGGGTTGCGATTCCCAGCTCACTTAGACATACCAGTACTAGCTCCCATCAAGTTAGTGCACTAAAAATAGTAAGAGCAGCAAGCAATGACATGAGCTAGTCACCTTAAGTACAAACCCAGGGCATCCATGCCCCATAGTAGTGATGTACTACCATGGCACTGGCTATTCACCGCGAGTAGGTAGATTAGAATATTAACTGTCATTTCCTTACCTTTAAATGATTAACCATGCAACCTTCATATGCTTTTAATGTAGCTGTTTTGATGGAATTAATAAATGCATCCTGGTAATAGGAGTTTATGAATAAGGAATTAATATTGTTATAAAGGGGAAAAAAAAAATCGGACGGTGATTTTTTTTTAAGGAAGTGAGACAGCTGCTATTATAACTTTTACGAAAGTAGTAGTAGATTTGCTTCTTCAATCAACCTTTCATGGATCGGTAAGTTATTTTTAAGACTAACACAAAAATAAAAAAATACTTGGATATATATAAAGATGATATTACAGAGGGGGAAATTGGTTTCAAGCCAATCTTTATCATGTTCTTTTTTTCCTTGCAAAGCTGGTGTTTCTTGGGCTTTTTAAGAGTTGTAAAATATCTCTGTGGCTGTAACGTATGATAAATGAGCTGCCACATGAAGAGGCACATGGGCCAGAATCATATAAGCTTTGCTGAACAAGATTTGGCTTAATATTTTAAGGTATTTCCACACAATCTGCTCAGAATCAAGTTACCAATATCAAAGGCATTTAAATGCATTCTGATCATTTCATTAGAGCGGATTTAGCTACCGTAATAGTGATGTTTTGTCTAAATCTTGGGTATTCAGCCATTTTTAAAAGACTTCCTTTTCCAGAAAGAGAGGGTAGGAGAGAAACAGGAATTACAAGTGAAGCATTAAAAATTGGAACGTAGTTAGGGAGTGTAGCAGACTTTGCTGTAAGAACCCTGCTGTGCAATATTAGTAAATAAATCAGAGCAGAAATAACATGAGCAGCCTGAGAAAACCAATAAAATAAATAAATAAGACATTTTCTCAGGATCCATTCTGCAAAAGAAAAGAGGCTCTGCCTCTGTGCTTGATTCGCCACTTCTGCCAAGGCAGCTTCTTTCCCCAAAGGAAAGATTCGCTCCAGAACAAGGGCAGGAAGTACAGGGCTTCAGCTTGTTACTAGGGTTTCATTACAGCCATACTGATGGAGCTTTATTATGTGCTGAATGGATCAAGGGAGTCCGCTGATACTTTGACAATACCCCATCTTTGGCCACCACAGGCCTCTGACAGCTGGGCACCTCCTTGGAACCATGCTGACCCCCCTTAGTGGCCATGCCAGGCCCAGGAAGCTGCTATGCTAAATCAGGCATTTTACTGGGGGCAGTGCACTGGGAAAGTGAAATAAAATGGAGGTGCCCTCCCTACATCCTGGGCTGTCTGCTGGCAGATTTGGGTATTTAGGCTGATATTTTCTGAACTGTCTAAGGGACTTTAGACATTAATTCCCAGTAAAATTAATGTGAAATTGACATCCAAAGCTCTTACGCTGCTTGAAAATATAAACCTTAGGAGGATAGCCAATGCACCTTGCAGAAAATTGGGAATATCCAGTTAAGTCTATCTCTAGATAAATAGTGTGCAACACACAGATAAATAGTGGTGTCTGGAACAGCACTAACAGACATGTCAGAACAGCTGGTTAAAATATATGTAGGTATCAATTCTTCACTGGAAATTAAAAACATTTTCATTTGACAATTTTGCCATTCACAAAAAAAAAGTTTGTCATAAAAACCAATCACTCCCACATTTTTCAGTTCTCAAAAAACACTTGTTTTCAATCAAAAATTGGGGTTTTGGAAACAAACTAAATCAGTTTTGAATAAATTTTCACTGAAAAAAAATTCAGGCTTATGAAAATTGGAAAATTCAGTTGATTTTTTTCTGCAAAATTTTGTTTTTAACAGTCATTTTTGTTGCAATTACATTTCAATTAAAAATATTTCAACCAGCTCTACACCTAAGCTTTCCTTTATTGACTGGCTTCAAAATATGTATATTAATGTATATATTGTCCTGAATCTTCATATGATTTAAGGTCAAACTTGGATCTCTAAGGTCAGGCAGCAAAATCTACATGCAGGGAGCGTAAGTCATGTCTGGGATATCAGGCTACTTACTTAGGTACCTAAATTTCTGAACCCCTGTTTAGAAACATTGGCCTGAGTGGACACACGTTTTATTTGATGTTCTATCTTCTCACATTATACTATTGTTGCACAAGCACTTTGGATATGCCCACAAATGCAAAGTAAACTTCTTTATTAACAGATTTTTCAAAAATTAATAAAATCTCTACAAAAAGTTTATTCAAACCCACCCTCCTCCTCAAATGCAACAGTTACAATCCAGACGCTGATGACTCAGGACAATATCGTTTTAAGAGGCCACACACAAAAGCTAATCATGTCATCTCACTACCTGAACATGGGCAGGTATTTAGGACAGAACGGTTCTATACGGAGCCTTAGTAAAAAAGGCATTGTGGTATCAGATATTCATTGTAACGGAATTTCGCAGACCTAACTTTGTCTTGAGCCACACCTTCAGTGATAACCGTACAAGCCTACACAAGCCAGTGGGGTGCATAGTTGTCAGTGAGGGCAGAATTTGGCCTGGTAGTGATGCATGCCATGGAAACAATCCAATGCCTACGGTGAGTTTGTGGGGTGGCAATTAGAAAATGCATGGAGTAGGCTGGGTGCAATAGGGGAAGCTGGCTTCACCCTACAAAGGGTTGTAGTAATGGGCATGCTTCTCCTGTATGCCTCCCACAGAAATGTGGAGTAAGGCTCCACCCCGTCCCCTGCATCCCTATACTGAACTGTGCCAATGGCACAATCTAGCCCTTAGGGTTTCCACTTTACATCAGACTCATGATGCACCTTCTCACTGCAGGTGACTGAAGAAAAAAAAACACAATTAGCTAACATCAAAGCAAGGTCAGAGAGCCTGCTGGAAAGGGGGCTTGCAAGCTTCCATTACTGAACGCCTTTGGACACTGCGATTTCAGAGGCCTCCGTAGGAAAGCTGAATAGCTATTGTTAACTTTCCTTATGTTGTACAGGGTTTCATTGTTGCAGTAGCCTTAACAAGCCAATATGATACTAAATCTGATAAACCTGAAATCCCTGCAGTGACTAATACCCCCTGCAGATTCTATACTGTGAAAATAGCTGGATAGATAATGGTGGAGTCTACACAATAGATCTTTTTTTTTTAAATGTAAATGTGAGCAAAAAATCGGGTGCTACTTAAAATTGGTAGCTGATTTTAAAAAAGCCTCAAGTATTTTAATGTAAAATGGGAGGCTTATGTGTTTTGATACAAGGGATTCAGATTCTCTAGCAGCACTTGAACTTTCATCATTACACAGAACAGTCACAATTCAGTATTCAGTAATCAAGACAGAGCATGTGAAAACTGCACAATCCACAGTTATGCAAGCTGAAACATGACTATCCTAGAGTAATTTTTCATTCAATGTTTATCTATCTAAATAATCATTTCAAACATCGTTGCTTCCCTGTTAAACAAACACAGCTTAGTAATAAAGTGTGGGTTCAATATACATTTTAAAAATGATACATAAATGGACAATATTAAATAATCCCAAAAGCTTGACTAGTATTGTATCATACAGTGTTATCTTCCTCTGCTCTACCATAACAGCATACCCTGCAAGTGCTTGAAATGCGACAGCTTCTCCCTTTAACTATCGCCACATCCACTTTTCCCATCTGAGTCTTGTTTAAGATGCTTTCAGCTCTGTAGGTTGTAAAAGTGAATATAGTTCCAAAAAGAGGACTATATAGTCTGATTTAAATTTTTTTTTTAAAGAGGCAATTACTCATGAACTATTGCGTATGCCTAATGTATGCACAGCTACAATGACTGCATGCACATGTTAGGGTGGGAAATATTTATATATATACACACACATCATGATTTTTTAAAATAATCTGATTTTTTTTGGTTTACATGGTGCTAGTTCTTTACTTCCTTTTCATTGATAGTCTTAAATTGCCAAAATGGATGTTTTATACTTATTTCTTGAGGACCTGGTCCTGCACCACTGAATCCAGTGGGAATTTAGCCAGTTACTTTAATGGGCACAAGATCACACCTTTAGTTTAACTATTAGCAGAATTTCAGTTTTTATTCTAGTGGGTTTTTTTTTCCTACTGAGAAGAAAAAACCCTCTCTATTCTACTCTACTTCACAAATAAAATCTATGCTGAAAAAAGACAAGCTTAAGGCCTCATTAACATTCTTACTATGGGAATGCCACACACACAAAATTGATAAGAAAACAAGATGTGCTATATTTGCAATAAATACCACCATCACATACTGAACTTTCACAAATCAAGATAGCCAAAATACTTTGGCCAGGCTATACTCCTATGTCAGGGTTCACAATTTGAATCGTGCTCCTATTTCACTTATATGGCTTTGCAAATCCCACTGGCATAAATATGAGCTTAACTTTAGGCTCTGATTTTTGAAACTTTTGGCTTGTGTGTATAAAAAACATTTACCATCACTGGTAGGGTGTTGAAAGTCTTAATAGGTTCTCATTAAACCATGAAAATTTGTTAGGAAGTGATAAAAACTTTATGCTAAGAGAAAGCATTTCAATAAAAATACAATATTATCCCCTTGATGATGTAAATTCTTATGCACAGGCTTAAGTCTAAGCACGTGAGTAGTGCAATTCAAACTGACAGGATTAGTGATGTATTTGCTTAAGTGTTCACAAGATGAGGCCTTAGTTTTCAATATTTTGGTTTTTACCTATAGTAGTTTTGTAAAATTTTAATAAGATACTCTACCAGTAGTGGCATTTTTTAAATTTTATTTAAAAAATCCCAGCATTTAAAAATTTAATTCATTATAAGTTTATATCTAAAATTCCAATAGCAAAATTTGTTAAATTAGTTTTACAATCCCCAACCTGTTGAAATCGTTTCCCCTCCTCCCCCTCCAAAGTTAAGTGATTGAAGTTGCTCCACTCTGACAAAGGGGAATATACTTGAGCAAATATTCCTGGCGTTTGCACACACAAATTGATTGTGCACAATTTGCACACACATCATTGCAATAATATTGGGCCATGTACTTGTAGTCTCAAAAGGGTGATGTAAAAATGGAATTCTCTTACTTGATGGATACCAAGATGGAGTCTTACGTACTTGCTTTTCTGGTTAAAAAAAATAAAAAAAAAAATCACAAAGAAACTTCTGGCCCCATTAAAGTCAATGGGAGTTGTGACACAGACTTCAAGGAAGCCAGGATTTCAACCCAAATTTTATGTCTGTTACTGCAAAACCAGTATGGCTATGAAAGAGCAAATATTTCTTTTCTGCCTCAAGTACCAATTAATTAAAGATACTATATAAACAAGGAATACAGAAAGTAAATTATTAATTTTCATACTAGAAAAATAAAAAGATACACATCTGGATTCATGCCCCAGGCAACAGCATTCACATAGCATTTGAGATACTGTCATAGGCTCACCATGCTATTACAGAATGCTGTCTCCCTGAAGATCTGACTCTTCCTGAGCCTTTGACACTCAGAGCTTCTCCCGTGCAGTCTCTTCTCCCAGGACCTGCTTTAGGAGTTTCCTTGTTTCTCCCCCCACTCTCCTCTCCCTTCAGGGAAAGAACAAGAACCTTCCTCCTGCAGACCCTTTGCAATTCCTTCCCCAGAAAGACTCTCCCCTCCCTATTATCTTGCTGTCATTTAAAACACACAGCAGCCATCCAGGTTCTCCAAATTGGGTCTAATCTCTAATGACTTGTTCTCCCCTTCAGGTGCCACAGAATGGGCTAATTGGGCTCTCCAGTTCCCCTTTACCCTGTCACTGCCAGCATGGGGTATACACCTGTGACAAATAGAATAACCCAAGGGCAGAGGGCAAGAGCGCCCTGATACCTAGCAGTGAGTTTCAGCTGGCCTGACCAGTCAGGCTGCCAGGTGTTCAGTTTTCGACCGGAACGCCTGGTTGAAAAGGGACCCTGGCGGCTACGGTCAGCACTGCTGACCCTGCCATTAAAAGTCTGGTCGGTGGCACATTCGGGCTAAGGTAGGCTCCTTGCCTGCCGTGGCTCCGTGCAGCTCTTGGAAGCAGCGGCATGTCTCCCGCCTGGCTCCTAGGCATAGAGGCAGCCAGGTGGCTCCATGCAGTGCCCCTGTCCCAAGCGACAATTTCACAGCTCCCATTGGCTGGGAACCGTGGCCAATGGGAGCTGCAGGGGTGGTACCTGTGGACAGGGCAGCACGCAGAGCTGTCTGACCACGCCTCTGCGTAGGAGCTGGACAGGGGACATGCCGCTGCTTCCGGGACCTGCCTGAGGTAAGCGACGCCTGGAGCCTGTACCCCTGACCCCCTCCCGCAACCCATGCCCCTGCCCCATCCCTGATAACCCCTCAATCCCACCCCCCTCCCGCACCACACACCCCTCCTCCCCACCCCCACCCCAGAGCCCTCAGCCAGAGCCCTCACTCCCACCATGCTGCAACCCCCTGCCCGAGCCCTGATCCCCTTCCCACCCTCTGAACTCCTTGGTCCCAGCCCGGAGCCCCCTAGTGCACCCCAAATCCCTCATCCCCATCCCCACACCAGAGCCTGCACACCCAGCTGGAGTCCTCACCCCGTCCTGCATCCCAGCCCCCTGCCTCAGCAGAAAGCAGAGAAACTTTATCTCAGTTTTAAAGTCAGGGGGTCTAAATCTCAAATAAGCAATTGAATCAACTGATTAAATACAGTATTAGTGTATCATGTCAATTCTTTAATGAATGCCAGTAACATACTGGTGATTAATAGCATTGTAAAATATATGTATATATTAACACTATAGAAGGAATTATGAATACTCATTGATACTATGTTCTAAAGTGAATGGCCAAACAAAGGAAGGAACATTTTCTGCCAAGAGAGGAGGGAAAGTCCCAGATATTTATGAGAGGATGGGAAGCACTGCATGAGGTCATCCTGCCTCTTGAAACAAGTTCATTGAACTTTGGAAGATATAAGCAAAGACAGAAGACATCTTTGACACACATCGCTAGACAGACACAAGGCAACAGAGCCGTTTGAAGCTGACGAGGTTGCGTCCTTCAACCAAGGGGGTTGAAGTCTTTGGGAATTGAAGATAGGTGACAAATTTGCTTAGGCAAAGATTTAATCTAACAAGGATGAGTTTTAGAAGCATATTTTCTTGTAACTATATCTTCATTCCTTATACTTGAATATACTATAATCTTGTGTATATTTTGTTAATAAAAATGTTTCCCTTTTTACCATAAAACTACTGTCTTGTGTTTAAAAGGAAGATTTTTTTTTACCCCCAGTTAAATTAATAAGCTGTGATATCGTTTTTCTCTTTACAGAAAGAACAAATATTATTTCTCTGAACTGTCCAGGAGAGGACTGGACACTGCAGGGTGCACAGTTTTGGGGGAATTAGGAACTAGAAGTAGGTTGGGATCATCTTATTTAGTGTAACCAAGGTTGGTGGAGGCCAGAGTGTGACTGGTGTGTTGTTGGCAGGCTGCAGGGGTAGGATCTGTATCTATAAACAGACATGCCTGGTGTGACCTGGTTGTGAGCACCTGAGATTGGGAGCTATGGCAGCAAAGCATTGTGAAGCATCCAGGATTACAGGGTATGCAGTGACAACTCCTCAGTGGTCTGGATTTGCACTCCAAGCCCCCACTGGACTGTGGTAACACCCTATCATAGCCACATTTAGAAGTTTCGGATTTAGAAAAAGGCTGTCTGTCATATTTATTGCTCAAGGTCTTGTTAGAAATTCACATCTGAACTACTGTGGGATTATTAAATAACTCCAGATGAAGGAACCCTGCTAACCCTGTAAAATCTACCCTTTAAAACTATCACACTGAGGAGCATGTCGTAACCAAAGCTGCATGCCTTAAGACGTTTTTTATTAGTACAACCACAGTGACTTAACATTTACTCCAGAGGATAAGCAAACAGATGAGATTCACTTTTTCCATCTTGCGTAAAATGCTTCTTGGGGCAGGATTATGCTTGAGCTTTGTACATGGTTTGGGGGCTTTGATCAATCGACAGCATTACAGAAAACAGAAGTGTGAAGATTTACCAGAGGAGCATGGGTGGTGTGTGTCTTGGCAGCCGCTGCAACCGTATGGTAAAACAAGACTGAGGGATACAGAATAGGTCTAATTGGAACCTCCGATAACACTGGCCATCCTACTTCTTTCTCTATTAGAGGGAGCATGGTCTAGTGGGTGGGGCAGGTAAGTGGGAGGCATAACTCCTGGCTCTTTTCTCACTATTACCATAGTATGCATTGTGCGCTCATACCAGTTAACTAACTTTTCTGTTCAGTTTACTCATTTCTTAATTGGGACAATGCCCTCTTTATGGGGGTTTGTGAGATTTTGATCACTGATATTTGGGACATGCTTTAACAACTTCTGACCTTAAAGTCTATGAGTCTATGAGTCTATGAACTTCAGAGGAAAGAAGCCTTTTAATTTCTAAGTTCAAAATAGCACTCCGCTCCTACTGAGGGAAACTATACATGAAATTTAAGATCATGTAGGAAGTGAAATATCTCAAGTTACAAACGTGGGGTAAGCTTTAAAGCTCATTAACCCCACATCCACTAAACTCTAACCAATCAGTGACACCATCACTATCACACCTGGACTCTTGAGAATACAGCACTCAAACTGTGAGCAGGGGTGAAGGATACGTACCTTCCAATGTAATGAAACCTCTACTTCTAACTTTATCCTTTGAAAGTTTATTCCAGGATTCCAGAAATAGTCAGCAAGGGAATCATTCACTATCCCTGTTTCGCAACTACTGCTCTCCAGTCCTACTATTGAGTGGGGTGCAGAAATTGACATAGACATTTCCTAGAGTGTTTAATGTATTTGTTTCCTCAGACAAACCAATTTATTCATAACCCAACTTCCCAGCCAAGCTAACCTACCTCAGGGCTATGCATTACTGACACAGTTTAATTACTGTTTAAATAGAACAATTTGGTGCTCACACATGATTTTTCCTCAGCATTATTGGGTTCCCTGTGTGTGTTGCTATCAGCCCCGGACTGATTTGTAGCCATCAGTAGTTCAGTAATGACTTGCCTATCAGGCATCAAAGCCCACTTTTGTTTTAATATCTTCAGCATATGAACAAACATGTTTTTCTAACATAGAACTCTGATAGGGCCTGCTGGCCTTTGGGGATAAAAGGGAGGACCATGTTGAAATACGAGTATCACACTGTGATGGGGTTCACTCAGAGTGGCACCTTCTGCTGGCCATATCGGGGATTAGCTCTCTCAGCCAGCAAGCCCTCTCCTGTTGGTACCTCTCCTGTCACTTTCTCTGCCTGCAGACCACCTCTAAGTACCGCAGTGTTCTTTTCATGACTTGGCCCACCAGTCAAGACAACATGTATGCGTTCCCCCCTTTTTTTGGGGGGAGAGGGGGAGGGGGAAGGAAGTATCTCCCAGTTCTATAGTTCGGCCACTTCCCCAGTGGTGAGTGGGAGAAACCTGGACCCGTCCACTATTCCAGGCCCCAACCCAGGGACCCTATAGATAGCAGCCTCCTGCTGCCTCTCCTAAACTCCTTCACCAGTGCTGCTTCAATTCCCTGGGCCATTTCCTTGCAGTCCCAGCACCTTTTTCACCCTCTTCTCAGGGTCTTCAACCAGTAAGTCCCAGCAGCCAGCATGACCCTCTTGCTCCCCCAATCCCTGCCAGCAACTGCTCTTTCCAAGGTGCTACCTTCCTACACCCCCTAGGAACACAGTCCTCTCTCCTTAGTCTCCCTGCAGCAAGTGACCCCATTCTTTCCTGCAGCTCCCTTTTATATGAGCCCATTGGGCCCTGATTGGTTGCTTCATGCAGCTTGTCTCTGATTGGCTGCTGCCTGTGCAGCCCCCCTAGGCTGCTTGGAGGCCTCACCCTCATTGCTGCTCTCAGACAGGGTGTGGCAAGCCTCCATTAACCCCTTCCTCTTCAGTGTGGGATGAACACCCCATCACACGCACCTAAAACTGCTCCCTGCAAAGACACCTTACAACATGCACCTGTTCCACAGGATTTTACCTCTGTATTGGATGGACCCTGTGGCCCAGAGTCCTCACAGTAAGGCCTCCAGCTCCAAGAAGGGCAGTAGCTTCTAGGATACCTAATTGGCAGAGAAATGAGAACCAGCTTCCAATCACACCCACTTATTTAAGCCTTCTCATGTCAGAGAGAAGCCCAAATGGGAGAGACTTTCTTTTGTGGGACCAGCTTGGGATGGAGTTGTGTTGGCTCAAAGGGTTTTCCCCCTGCGCACTCCAATGCCAGTACACAGAAACCACTGAATTAAGTAATTTTTACAATCAGTAAATAATAGTGAGCCAAATCAGGAGGGCCTTCGTCAGTCCTTACACGACTAGCCCAATCCACATTTAGGCACCTAAATAAGCACTCTGATTTTAGGGGTGCTGAACAACCACAGTTGTCCCTTTTGATAGTTAAGTATCCAAATAATATTCCCTCAAAATCTCCTCAGGAAAAATTTGTGGTTGGCCTAAACAGATATTGGTCTCTCACTGGAGTATCTGCCTTCAGCAGCTTGGCATTTTCCTTGACTAAGCAGGGTGAGGAAGGCCCCTATCCTTACCAGTCTCTAGAACCCTTCAGTAACTGTAAGCTGATCCTTAATACATGAGCGAGGGTAAAAGTACCCGCTACACTAGTATTCACAGTCTCCCTGAGGCTTAGTACCTCAGAATTCTACAGTTACCATTTCTGCTTAAATAGTAGTTTGTGATTACATTAGCTCAAATCACAGTGTGAACCATTCAGATAGAGCATCTGGAGACTGAAAAGCATTCACCAATCATATAAACATACAAGAACTTTGTGAAACACAGCTTTGATGAGACATGTGAGAACATTTACTGTTTTTGATCCACATGGGTTAACATCCCCCGTCCAGAAAAAAAAAAAAAAAAAAAAACCAACCCACCTTGAAAATCATCTGAAAAGGAATACTCCGTTGACAATGATATTTCATCTAATTTTCACGTTGAAAACCTCTTGGTTTCACATTATCTGTAATTCAAAATCCATAAGCAGACCTAGACTCTAAACTGGGTCTGCTACCTCATTCAAAAGATCCATGCACCTTATGGAACCTTTCAATGAAGAGAACTGGATCTGACATTCAAGTCTGAGATTAAATTCAAAATCAGCTCTGTTGTGCTGGTATCAAGTTTTGTTGTGATCACATAGTTATATTTATTAGACTTTTCAGAGGCTAATGTTTATTGGACTGAATTAATGATGCTTGGAACCTTATCATAATACTATTAACATACAGACAAACCAAAACAGAGTATGTTCTAGGGCTTGAGATTTTATGTTGGCCTTTTTAAATCAGCATGACACCTGATTCTTTTCCAGAGATCTAAATATCTGAAAACTGACACAATGCATTGGGCAACAGATTCAAAACTTTATTGCCATTTCCTAATTATGCGAAGAACAGAACTCAGCTTGATCATACATTTTATTCAATATACTATAGAGTTAACCTCCATTCTAAAATGATGTATAAAGAGACAATGAAAAAGCAATTGCTCTTAGAAATATTCCTTTGAAAACGATCTGTCATCAGTTCATCCATGGGATTTTAGTACTCAGTACTATCTGTGCAGCCTTTTAGATATGTCACATTCACACCTAGGCATGAGATTTCTGAGGAAGACGAGGTTATCACTCACAAAGTAACAAGGCAGATGAGAGGGGCAGATGCCAAAGTGGCATAAGCAGACAATTGCAAGCATGCTTGCTCCATACAAGCATAGCTTCATGTCACCAATTAATGGTACTGTCTTCAAGGAAGGTGGTCCTACTTACACAAGCACATAATTTGGCCCATATAGGTTTGAGCTCCGGTGTAGTATGTGTATACAGGTATAAACTACATATATACCACGAAGTAATATTTTTAATGGTTTGGAGTCAACGTTTCCTATGGGATGCTGCATGGCGGGGGTGCTCTGATTCACCACCATACCTTTTGTTAACAACGTTAGTGATCTCAGTCTCCACGTGCTGTGTCAGGGATCACACCGGTACATTGATAGATTATGGGCTAGCTGTGGGCCAGACAAAAACAACAGACTGGACTGTTTTTATACCCATCCCTCTGCTCATCTGGTTGTAGTGAGGCCATCATCATGGAATCTAGCCTCTCCTAAACACCATCTATAGAGCGCTTTTTCCCCCCTCCATCAAATTTGTGTATAGAAAGTTTTAAGTTACATCCTTTGACTTTGCATTTGGCCTGCCTAGTAAGACAGTGGAGTTAAAGCATCGTAATAGTTTTTACTTTTGGCTATTTTTTGTCCTTTGATTTGCTGTGATTATATAAAACCAGATAGGAGTGAACATTATACCCTAAATTAATGTACTTCACAAATGCCCATAGCAAATGTAACAATTTTATAAAACAAAGCAAATGTTAGCATTGCCAAGAGCCTAATGATAGATTACTGCATATATTAACTAATACTATCGTTAAAACATAGCAAAATTGCAGATCGACCCAACTGCTTTAAACTCAATGGTGCTGTGCAAGCCATTAAGTACTTAATGTAATTATAATTTTATTTGACATTGTCAATACATAAAAGGTAAATGATTGCCTTTTCCTAGTCTAAAATAAAAGATAAATTAAGATATCTTAAATAACCTTAACATGATGAATTCATTTTAAATTAAGTCCCAGAATTGGAAGTTCTAAACCCTCAGATTTAATCTTACCTCATTAGACAAGAACAATAATCCTTCCACCAAAGATATGCTTTTACCAAAGCCTCATTGAGCTTTCTTAGGTTAAATTTCCATTTGATTAACAAGAGGCTTTGTGAAATGAAAAAAAATGCACAATTCTGTATTTACAAGATGAACTCAGCTTGCAAGTAATGGTAGTACCAAGATTTGAGCTCTTTGTGCAAAATTATGCAGGCATTTTTCCATGTTAAATATGAATACTGCATTTAATACCTATAAACACACTGATACAGAGAAGGGCAGCTCTCAGGAGTGGAATGGATTAAAAAACAGCCTTTCATCACAAGAGACCCAAATTCTGCTTGTAATTTATGTCACAAGTGAAAGAGTTTGCTTCTCTTCTCCTATCCCTTAACATCACTGCACAATCTTTAGTACAAATTGGCATAATTAGCTTTCTCTCTTAAGCAGGGCTGGACTGGAATAACAGGGGTAATGCAGGTCAGGATTGAGGTGAATTAGCAGATCTGTGCAAAATCTTACATATTATGCTTAATTTCATAGTTTAAAAACCAACTGAGATCACTTTAAACACAGTGCTATTACTCAATTTCATGAGCAACAAATTCACTCAGATTATAAAATGGCTTTATTAATTATATGTTAATTATCACTTAACTAGTGGAACTCATTGCCACAAGACACTGATAAGAAAAAAAAAAAGCAAGGTAAGAATTTTAAAAATCAAAGTTCATAAGCCACATATGCTTATGGAAAAGCCCTATGGAATTTAATAGGAATTAAACCAATAGGGATCTACAAAATTTAACAAGGTTCTATGGAAATTATTCTAAAATAAAAACAAAATAGAATTTAATAGACTATGATCTTTCTATAGATTTATTTTGAGCCATTCTATAGAATTCTGTAGCGGGAACTTATCCTATAAAATGTAGTAGAGGGGTAAGTCAAAAAGGTTATGGGAAAAATTATTTTCTATTCAATTTTACAGGACTTTTTCATAAAGTAAATAAGAATACTACATACAGTTACACTGTACAAGATAGCATTACTTTTTTCTGTCTTGGACATATAAAAAGCCATGCTTTCTCAATACATTGCAAAACATCAAAAGGATCTTTTGGCTATATGGCTTGTATTTTAAAGCACATTTTTTAATAAATGTAAGGAATCACTAATTGCCTGATGTGCGATTTATACAAAGCCAAATCTCAGCACTGGTGAACCAGGCATAGGATCCAGCTGCAACTGTGCCACCCAATATAAAGTCAGAAATCTATTTATAACCTGGTAGCACAGATTACTATCCGGGGATTGTCCACACACACACAAGCAATACATGCCTTGAAGAACTTGCATTTGAATGCACCTGCACATTGTTCCATGAGGGCAGAGCCCTATTTAAGAGAACATGCTGGATTCAGGCCTCAGAACACAAGTAACATTTGAAGGATGGAGGAGGGAGATTTACAAAAAAAAAATTTGATTGTAAGAAAACTATATCCAATTGCCCCTCAACCTACCCATTATTTGTTGGTTAATTTCTTGAAAAGGTTTGAAGAGGTACTTGTCCGAAATAGATTGCGGTCCGTTAAGCTTGGTATTGAGTGAGGAAAAGCAAGCAGGACCAGAACAACAGTGAAAAGCCAAATGGCTGCGTTTATTTGGAGGATAATTACAACTTGGGCCGGGGGAGTAAGCAACTTTGATTGAGTTGGTATCAAAAATACAACCACGCCTTAAAACACAGTAAGAATACACTGTATACTGCTCACCACACCACACCAAATAAGCAGACACACCAATCTTACAAGATAGGAATCGGGTTCGTCAGGGCGGTACCCGGTGCAACACAGAACAGAGACCCACGGGCCACTGCCTCAGCCACCCTTGCTTTCACACTAAGGGTAACCCAGAGTGTGGTGCGGCTGCAGCTGGGCAGATTCCACTCACATAGACCACGGGGATGGGGACTCCGTGGTCTGCTAATCTCCAGGTGGAGACAGCTCCCAGATTCATGCACTCCAGACAAAGACAGAGCAGTGATTCACACACACATAAAACAGTTTACAATTAACAATTCACTAACAACTAGAACAACTATACATGCTAGCTAAGCAATTGTGCAATTCTGAGCTNGGGGGAGTAGGCAACTTTGATTGGGTTGGTATCAAAATACAACCACAACTCAAAACACAGTAAGAATACACTGTATACTGCTCACCACACCACACCAAATAGGCAGACACACCAATCTTACAAGATAGGAATCGGGTTCGTCAGGGCGGTACCCGGTGCAACACAGAACAGAGACCCACGGGCCACTGCCTCAGCCACCCTTGCTTTCACACTAAGGGTAACCCAGAGTGTGGTGCGGCTGCAGCTGGGCAGATTCCACTCACATAGACCACGGGGATGGGGACTCCGTGGTCTGCTAATCTCCAGGTGGAGACAGCTCCCAGATTCATGCACTCCAGACAAAGACAGAGCAGTGATTCACACACACATAAAACAGTTTACAATTAACAATTCACTAACAACTAGAACAACTATACATGCTAGCTAAGCAATTGTGCAATTCTGAGCTCATTAATACAACTCTGATATCCTGAGTAGATATTTGGTACCGAGGTAGGGAGGGGAAAAATAAGAGGCTAGATAAGCTAACTGTCAGATATCAAAAAACAAATACCGCACTCCAGGCGCAGCTGACCAGCAGAACAGACACCGGAAGCATGATGAGCTGACAGGGATCGGGTCCAAACGACAACGAATCCAAACGATACGACACGAGCGCGCTTTACCGGGAGGAGACCCTGGCTGAAAGGTTGATCAGGTCCTTCAGCTAACACGCGGATGCTCCACACAAATTTTGGGGGGAAAACTAGTTTTATAGAGAGGTCTCACTCCCTCGTGTCGGTATCTGATTGGCTCCCTGGTCCCTCCTCCCTCCAGGCTCCGAGCTGTTGCCACCCCACGTTGGCAGGATTTGCACACGGCACACTGGAGTTGACAAACAAACAAGCTTGACCTTTAGATGACCGGGTCCAAAAAGAGCGGGAAAGTGAGTCGCTGGGCAGGATTAACCTGACCTCCAGACGACCGGCCCAAAAAAAAACCAGGTTGCTGGGCAGAATCAGGCCTTCACACACAGAACTAGCCTGACCTTTAGATGGCCCAGCATGAGAGAAAAAGATACAAACAGGAGAACATACATATAACCACTGTTGCAGGGCAGGATTGAGTCTCTGCTCTTCTCCTATATACAAGAACCTGGTCCAAGTTGGAGGCAGTCCTGTCCTTTTTAACCGGACAAGATGGCTGTGGACCGACAATTGGCCATACAAAGCCATAACTGCGTATCGGATTGCGACAGTACTTGCTGGACTTTTTGGATGAGTCCAGGGAGGATGTTTCTGGTGTCTGGGGCAGTGCAGAAGAGGATGTGGAATTTTTTAAGTCCTTTTCTACTTTGAATTTTAGATGTTCCAAAGGATGGTGCTTAGATCCCTACCCTTGAAAGAATATTCCATAACCTAATCACTCTCCTTATCACTAACATGTTCTTGATTTTCTTAACCAAAAAGTTTTTTTGTCTTGATTTCATTCCACTATTTCTAAAATGGGTTCATGTACTGGAGTTAATAATTTCACTCCAGCTTTAGCATTTATACTCTATTTCTAGACCATTATCATGTCCTTAATTGTTTCTTAGCCAGCACACAAATATTTAGGGCCAAGTCTAATCCTAATGTAGGCTATCATAGCTCCACTGAGTCAAATCCTTAGCTAAGGAGTGGATTATTAGCTCTAATTTCTCTCACTTGTTAGTTCCTTCAGTCCCTAGATTTTTATTGCTTGTCTCTGATTTCTGTCCAGTTTGCCCACTATTTTTTCTTAATGATGTGTAAAGAATGGAATGGAGCATCCTAAACCTGATCACTACAATCCTAAAGACCCTAACCCTGTTCCTACTGATTACAGGCCCTTAACCACACTATAACGGGATGTCTCTGTTTATTCAGCTAGAATTACACTGTTTTCCCTGCCGCTGGTGTATCACAATGCAAACTCAACTCTAATGGATTCTTCCTTATCATCCCTATGTTTCTTTTGGAATTACTAATCTCCCAGTTTTTCTGTTCCATCAAATAATGTACTAAATCAACAGAGACTTAGTGCATGGCAAGCAAGAGTATAAATCAACAGCGCACTAGCCTGCCACGCACTAACTGGCTCTGTGGACCCTGCTACTGTGCATTAAAAGTTCAAAATTCTTAAAAAAAAAATTTTTTATTTTTTTTTAGCAGGGTCTACAGAGCCAATTAGTGCATGACAGGCTAGTACGCTGTACATTCATACACTGGCTTGCCATGCACTAAGTCTCCCCATAGACAAACGTCCTGGGTCTTAGTTGTTTCCCCACCACCATAATGTATTGAGTTGTATTTTTCCAAGACGACTTTTCTTGGGTTATTTCCTCCACACATGCATTGTCTCTCTAGGTTCTTTTTAGTATTCCCCCTATACTATTTGTACGCTCATACCTCCCAATTTAGTCCCTGTAATTTGATATACTGCTTGATCCCTCCTTCAAGGAGATTACAGAGATGCTAAATAAGAATGACTGATCCTACCCTCAACATGATACACTTCATCATCCTTTGATTGTAGTCCTTCAGCCAGTTTTCAGTCCATATGACAGTACTTTCATGCAAGTCAGCGTGACAGGTTGCTCCCCCCCTCCCAGGGTGCCACCTAATGTACTGGGGTACCACTGAGACCCCCGGTTCCACCAGTCTGGGTTCCCTTACATTGCCCTGCTGAGTCAGGCCCTCAAGCTCCTCCAGCAAACACACAGGTAGGGCCACACTGTCAAGAACAAATACCCCTAGGCAGTAATTTGTTAGCATAGACTCAAGCCTGAGGCCCGTTTAATACACACATACACAATGCATTGGGGTAGTGGACTACCAAACCACTCCCCCGAACAAGGGGTAACACACACCAATGCATCGGGGTAGAAGACCGTGATCAACTACCCCGATCATAAGGAACACATGCAGAATTTAAAGTTTTAAACCACAACCGCACATGCGTCATTGCCAAGCATTTAGGGTGAGGGGTGCTTTCCTGGTTTGGGCAAGCAAGGGTTCACAAAGGGCAGACAGTGGTTATTGCTTATGCCAAGGCAAGAACATGAGCACACATTCCGGTTACACAAGATAAAGGGTACATTTCAATATGGGTTACAGCCTGAATGACAGTTTTGATGTTAATATATCTCTTCTAATTTATAAGCATTAGTAGGGTATTGGGGACGGGAGTTACATAGTGGAGCAAGGGAGGGATGTTGTGCCCACCCCTTGATATGATCACTAGGCCTATTGCTATGCTAATTGTTACAGGTTATTGAGAGATGCTTATTACCCATACTTATCCATACACCAAGGATGCTGTTACAAATGTGTTAGTTTCCTTTTCCCCCAGCCTCACCTCTTGGGGCATAGTCTAGTATGGTTTAGGCTTCTGACCTGCTGGTTACAGGGTAGGCCCTGGTCAGAGCCCGCAGAGGGGGTTGCTGTTACAAGGGTAGGGGGCCCCCATCTGATGCCATTTGGGCATCTGGCTGGGCCTTGGGGCAAGGAGGAGGACTAACCTTTCGGTGGGTATGGGCATACAGGGGCTTACCAAAAGGGGTACAATTTAAAGGCAACAGCACTTATATGCTAAGCAACGATTCCATTATAAAAGCATTGATTACAGATAGGGTTCAGGATGAGTTTTGATAACCTTTAGCATGACAGATAGCACAAGCAGGTGCATTTTAAACCTTGAGCAATGCCTGTTACAAATAGTTCTTCTAACCTTTGCTAGTTCCCCTTTTCTTCCCCTTTCCTCAAAGTGCAGCCCAGTCTGCTTCAGGATTCTGGTCTGACAGTTTTGAGCCAGGCCGGGGGGGCGTAGAAAAGAGGAGAGGGGAAAACAACCTGAAGGGGACAAAGAAGGGGGGGGGGGTATTTCCTCCACAACACCCAGCTGCAGAAAGACAAACACTGAGATCAGCTCGGGACTTGCCCAGCACTCAAGTGCACACCCCCTCTGGGGTGCAAACCCAAAATTGTATGGTCTTGAGCTGCACAGAGAACTATACAGCGTAAGTTCATGACAATCGCCCCCTCCCTCAATCTGGAGGAAGATATGCACAGCCTCCCCCCTCCCCCACTATGAATTGCACAAACTGGTTTAGAAAAAACAAAAACAAGTTTAGTAACTACAAAGGACAGATTTGAAGTGATTATAAGGGATAGCAAACAAATCAAAGTAGATCACTGAGCAAATAAAGCAAACACACAAACTACGCTTAATACACTACAGAAACGGGCTACAAGTAGTAATTTCTCACCCTACATGTTGTTTTAAGCAGGTGGCCGGGTTTCTTGAAGACAAACTGCTCTTGCTTGCAGTTTAGAACTCCAGGTATTCCTTTCACAGGCCAGGCACCTTCTAGCCTGGGTCCAGTTCTTTCTTCCCCAGATCAGTCTTAGGTGTTTTCAGCAGTCATCTTGGGCGGGGATCCAGTGAAGAATGAACCCTGATTTACTCACGTCCCGGCCTTAAATAGGATTTACATATGGTGAGAATCCTTTGTTTCCCGGTTTGATCCCCACCTCCTCTTAGTGGAAAAATACTAGTAGTCCAAGATGGAGTCCAGTACCAAGTGATATGATCACATGACCCTGCAGTGGTAAAGCAGCCATAAATCCTCAGGAAGACTTCCCAGGAAGGTGGGAGATGAGCATCTTCAAAGTTCTATTGTTTTCCCTAATGGCCCATTGACTAACCAGCCAGACCGATTGCATTTTGCCTGGTGGGCGTTCCCCAGGTGCAAACACTTTTGTAATTGCTACATAGTCCATATTCCTAACTTTAGATATAGAAATGATACATGCATACAAATAGGATAATCATATTCAGTAAATCATAACCTTTCCAATGATATCTCACAAGGTCCATCTTGCACAAAATAAATCTTAGATATGCCATATTCATATCATAACAATATCTCCATGAAGAATATGGGGCGTAGTGTCACAGTCAGTCTGAATTTTGGTGAACTGGTAAACATACACAGAGAGCCCAGCCCCACAAGCACTTACAGTGTGCAACATCTGCTGGAAACATGTCATAAAGACTAAGACCCTGATCCTCCCAACAGTTACACATCTGTTTTACATTTATACACGAGTTGCCCTGTCCAACTCAATGGGACTATTCACATTCAGAAAGTTAAACGTGTGTGTAAGTGCTAGCAGGACCAGGGCCTGAAATCTAATCACTCCCAGGAAACATGGAGATATACAGTGTGAATAGCTAAAGAAAGAGATCTCAAAGAATAAGAGTCAAAAGATTTCACAGGTTTCTAATAAGGGGTTAGAAGTTTATCAGAAATATTTTACATAAAGTAGAATAATTTATGTGTCTTAAGGAAAGGCCTGTGTTGGCTCACAATGCAGTGGAGATCTTTGAAAGTGATAGGATTAAATCACAAGGCTACAATGCAGGCAGCTTTCTGAATATTTACTGCTTCTCGTCAGGAAAACATCTTTTCCACAGAAAAACAGTGACCTCAAAAAGAAGAGTAGGCTTCAACCTTTTAAAAGGTGAGAGAAACACCTATACCATTAATGAGACTAAATGCACACTCCAAGCCGAAAACCTGATTCATTTCTAGTACAGAAAGAATATATATTTTTAAAAATCTACATTCCATATGCTCAAAAGAAACTTCTATGATACCTCAGACAAGACAGGCAAATTAAATTACTAGACTATTACGAGGGGAAGGAAGATGCATGTTCTATTCCATCCATTAAAACTGAAATGAGTAATAATATTGCTACAGATGAAAAAAATTAATAATGGTTTTTTAAACTGTTACAAGAACTTGTACACCACACAAGTGACTAAAGCTTCCATGGAGGAGATTGATTTGCTTTTACTAAAACAAAAATTGTGATACCTGAGTGAAGATAGAATTGGTCTCATTAAATTCTGTTTAACAAGAGAAACATATACAGCTATTATATCATTAAGTATAGGCCAGGGGTCGGCAACCTTTCAGAAGTGGTGTGCCGAGTCTTCATTTATTCACTCTAATTTAAGGTTTCGCGTGCCAGTAATACATTTTAACCTTTTTAGAAGGTCTCTTTCTATAAGTCTATAATATATAACTAAACTATTGTTGTATGTTAAGTAAATAAGGTTTTTAAAATGTTTAAGAAGCTTCATTTAAAATTAAATTAAAATGCAGAGCCCCCCGGACCGGTGGCCAGGACCCAGGCAGTGTGAGTGCCACTGAAAATCAGCTTGCGTGCCGCCTTCGGCACGCGTGCCACAGGTTGCCTACCCCTGGTATAGGCAATGTGCCAAGGGTTATGGCTTGCAACTGGAGACTTTTAAAGTCTTCCTGTATCACTTCACTGCTCCATTATTTAACATGTTTAATAACATTTCTTATTGATTTAGGGAGGCCTGTGACCATAACCAGCTTGGGTTGTGATTGCATCAGTTCTCACCAGCTAAGGACTTTTGGGGCTGGTCAATATTTGGGATGGGAGATTTCCATGTGTTGCAGGAAAAGGTATTGAGGTACAGGTACATTACGTAGCACCATCTTCTCTGAGTCAGTTGTGAATTAATGACTACATGTGCAGCTAGATGTTTATGCAATGTGGGAAGTATTGGTCTTTCAGACAAAATATTAACTGTAGACCCTGACCTCCTATGGTCCTATTAAAGTCCCACAGTATTCTTGTTCTGCAGATGTAGAGAGGTAACAACTTGGCCAAATCTCAAAATGGGCAATAGTATTCTGCTGACTTAAGTGACACCCCAGTTTCAACAGAGAACTTTGCTCCCTTCCCTCTGCCCCATGACATGTACAGGAATGTTCCTTCGCATAGATAAACAGCTTCTGGGATCCACCAAAGAGATTTCCTCCACTTCTGAATTGCAGTAGTCATCCCCATGTATAGTTTCCAAATCATCATTGCCAAATGTTGACGTTTGATGGCTTCTACTGTACTAATATATTTTGCCATTCACTACTGCTGTTGGATTTGAACAAACCTTTCCGAGGGAGTTGGCTTTATACAGATTCTCCTTCTGGGGCTTTGTCTTTCATTATTGTTCTTCTATCACATTAGCCTTTGGTAGGGTACATCTTCTCCCTCTTATTTCATCCTAGACATTCAGGGGCTCGGTTACTTTGAAGGGGCTCTACCAGAATTTTTTAATTGTTTTGGGGTTCTCTTTTCTGGTACAAATCCTCCATCTACTCTGAACTGGTCCTGCTCTTATTGAAGTCCTGGCATAAGTTCACCCCTATGATTATTTAGAAGAACTTGGTTGTGACGGGACGCCTGCCCCTGAGAAGGTTAAAACCAGCCTAGAAAGGCTGAGCCACAGGCAGCCAAAGAAGTGGCTGCAGGGGAAACAGCCAATTAGGGCAGCAGCTGCGGACAATTATGATGGCTGGACCAGCCAATCGGCACAACCGGCCCCTATAAAAGGAAGCTGCAGACGAGATGCAGGGAGCCGTAGGGAGAAGACTGGCTTCCTAGAGAGCTCTTGGTGGGCTGCCAGGACTTACAGGCTCAAGACCCTGGGAAAAGGAGCTGGAGCCAGAGGCAGGAGCAGAAGGAACTGAGGCTGCGGGGAAGTGGCCCAGGGAATAGAGACAGTGAGCTGGAAGGAAGAGGCAGCAGGAAGCTGCTGTTTGCAGGGTCCCTGGGCCGGGGCCCGGAGTAGTGGGTGGGCCTGGGCTCCCTCCCCCACTAGCTGCTGAAGGAGCGGCTCGGCTGGGGACTGCCAACCTGCTACGAGGAGTGGCTGGACTCCTGTTGGAGGAGTCCCCCAGAAGGGCAGGAAAACGGATGGTGACACGGCCGGAGGGCCGTGTCACAAAGCAGATGCCGAGAGAAAGGAGCTGTAACAGGTCTGCAGGCGGAGGCGAGCACGGGAGCACCATCACCACCCAAGGTCACACCTGCTGGGACTGAGCTAATTCCCAAAACACCCAGCAGGAGGCACCAGTGTGGTGAGTGACCCCGTGACATTGGTATATACCCTAGCAGACATCCCTGCAGCAGAAACTCCAGCAGGGCAGTGGAAAGCAGATGCAACCTGCACTCTGATCTGGGACTGTCGAAGAAGTGGGTGGGACTAGAAACGACCAGTGGTGATGTATTAATTCTAGAGCTGGCAAGAAATGGCTTTCCTATCCTGTGAAGATTTTTGAGATTTTAAACCTTTTTCTTGTTCTCCATGGGGGGGGAAAGTCCGTGACCTTTCAATTTTTTCCACAACCCCCCTCCCCCAACACAACATCAAAACACAAGGAGAGAGAGAGCATGCACATATCTGAGAATTGCCAAAAGCACAACAGATAGGGCCCTCACCTGGGAAGTGGGAGACCCAGATTCAAGAGTCCTTGCTCTGAACCAGTGAAAACAGGGACTTGACTCTGGGTTTCCCCCCATCTCCGTAGAATGCCCTAGCCACAGGGCTATTGAGTCAGTCTCTCTCACAATCCTTTGTGTTGGAGCTGTTCCACTTTGTATAAGTAATTACAGATTAATTGGGCAAACAGGAGACTGATTTGGGATGTGGAGAATCAAGTTCAAGTCCCTGCATCTTCCATGTCCCAGCTGAGTTCCCTAACCCAGCAGGCTAGAGAGGCTCTCTCCCTCTCCCTGACCCAGTGAATATTTATTTAAACCAAGTGGAACAGCTTCAGCAAGAGAGAGAGCCTCAGCCCAGACTATTCTATAGCTGAGTGGTTAGGGCACTCACCTGGGAAATGCAGCATCAAGTTTTCATTCTGAAAGAGCTAAAACAAAGACTTGAAGCTGGGTCTCCCGCTTCCAAGGTGAGTGCCCCAACCTGGGTCTCTCTCTTTCTAGATTTGATCTGAAATCCCATCCTGGTTCAGAGAAGTCCTCCCCAACCGAAGTGTTGTCAAAACTGATTCGTTCCCACACAAAGTTTCAGTTTCAGAGAATTGGCATTTTCTGAAACTTTGAAAAACAGACCTTGTCAAAATCATCTCTAATTCATCACATTCTCCCAGCCGCCCCTCTCAACAGCACTCCTATGAAATTGACTTAAAGCTGGTCTATCTCAGCAGAAAACCAGAGGGAGGGCAGCTGGCATCTCATCCCTTGCCCTCTATGCAGGTGAGTCCACACCAGCTGAAGGGGGCCCCTCTCTCTCTAACCAATTTAAAAAGCAGTCCACAGTGGAGGTATTGCTACTCACTTCAAAGTGAGCAAGATTGGACCTTCATGGCATTAAATGTACTTTTTCCTGTTTTATTCAGGTAGATGAGTAAAGGTATAAGGGTTTGTCCACTCAGATCTCTTTGCAGGATTTGGACCTATGTAAGTGATTTTGCTATGAATCATGATGTTTTGTTTCCCTGAACCTCAAGGCATCATCTTTGTTCATTTCGGTTTTCATACATCTTCCGTTTCAGAAATAAATTCACTAATGAATCCTTAGAGTTTAAGCCCACAGTGCAAGTTTCAGGTCTCAAAACTCCACCAAGGGTAACTGGGAAAGCTTCTGAAGAATAATTAACAGAATCATCACTCTGCTCCATCAATTCAAGCATCTCCGAATACCTGCTTAAAAATCATCTAGCAACTCATAGAAGCTAAACATTCTCACATCAGCCCCTTGCTTGAGAATTTCTCTCCCTGATTTTAATCCACACTCCATCAGAGACCCCCTTCAATTCTCAAATGCAAAAGCTTGCATGGATTTGAAGATAATCTTTTTATTAGCAAATCTCTTTAACAAACATACTCAGCCAATAAGAAAAGAATGGTAAATACAAGGAAGTGATGAGATATTGGGAATCAAATTAATTAACACCACAAAAACATAATCCCTTAATCACTAAGACTCCCCTTGAGTTTTACTCACTTATTAAAGTATACAAACTGATTTTAGACCAGATGTGAAATCCATATGCTGAAGAGAAAATACATATGATTAAAAGAGCTTTTCCCCCCAGTTTATGTTAAAAATGAAAGCCTTGACTCAAACCTACAAAACATCTGAGAGGGGACACACTAATCACAAGGCCTCATCACACCTGATTTATTCTGCCTACCTAAACTTAACTTTGCCCCTAACGTTTGCAAAATCATATGCAAAGATCAAAGAAACAAAGTGCCAAGAGATTTTTAAAATCCTGCGTAGTCCCAATAAGTAACCAAATTTGAGCCCGCACCTTAGAAGACTGATTTTTTTTTATTTATTTTTTTTAAGAGGGTGGATGTGTTCACTTTTTGAAAAATCAAGCCTTTTATGTCTCAAGTTGGGCACCCAAAAAACTGAGGCACCCAAATCCACTAATCACTTTTGAAAATCTTGGTTTTATCGCTTATCACGCCATCTTAGGGAAACCCAGTTCTCAATTTCTTCTAGTGGTAGGTGAAGTTCTCTAAGGGTTTGGCGAAGCTCAGTTTAGTTCAAACATGTATCCTAAATTTAAGATTAACAGTCTGTTTTTAAATGAAACTTAAACCCCCATTTTATACTTCCTTTTTTCCTTACCCCCTGAATGTGGCTCCCATAGTGTCAGATCTTAAATCCAAAAGGAACCATGACATTACCTAGTCTAACTTCCAATATAAACACAAGTCAGAGAATCTCACCCAGTTGCACTTGCATTACGTTATTAAATTGTGCCTTACTTTTCATTTGAATTAGTCTGGTTTTACCTTTCAGCCAGTGCTTCTTATTATACCTTTCTCTGCTAGATTAAAGAACTCTTTAGAGTACCTGGTATTTTCTCCCCATGAAGGTACTTGCACACTATAATCAAGTAACCTCTCAATCTTGTTTTTGATAAACGGAGCAGATTGAGCTCTAAGCGTGCACTGTAAGGCATTTTCTCCAGCCCTCAAATAATTTGTACACCTGTTCTCTGCAATCTCTCCAATTTTTCAACGTATTTTAAAATCCGGACACCAGAACTGGATGCAATATTTTAATATCAGTGTCACCAATGGGATATACAGCGTTAAAGTCACCTCCTTACTTCTACTCACTGCCAATCTTTTAATGTATCCAAGAACTACATTGGGTTATTTTTCTAGCCAAAATATACTCATGACTACCCTGTCATCATTATTTACCACTCTGTCAATCTTAGTGTCATCTGCAAATTATAAGCACTTATTTCATATTTATTTCCAGATACCTGATGAAAATATCGAATAGCATCAGCCCCAGTACTGATCCCTGCAGAACCTCACTAGAAACATTCCCTAGCAATGAGGACTCCCCATTGACAACTACTTTTTGAGAGAGATCTGTCAGTAAATAGTTCTTAATCCATTTAAGATCTGCTCTATTAATATTGTATGGTGGCTTTTTTTTTAAAATCAAGATATCATGCAGTACTGAGTCAAATGCCGTACAAAAGTCTAAGCCCTAGCCTATGCTACAAACTTATGTTGGTATAACTACATCCCTCGGGTGTGGAAAATGCACACCCCTGAATGATAGTTATACCAACCAAACTCCCAGTGTAGACAGTGCCATGTCGACAGGCTTCTCCTGTGAACATAGCTACAGCCTCTCAGGGAGGTGGAGTACTTACACCAATAGAAGACACTCTCCTGTCAGCGTAGGTAACATCTTCACTGAGTGTCACAGCGCCGTAAGTGTAGACGAGACATAAGTATATTAAAATCAACTTATATCAACCAAACCTGTAATTTCAGCAAAAAATGAAATAAGGTTTGTTTGATAAAAAGCTATTCTCAATAATAGTGTTTGCTTCCCATTCTTCCTCACTTCCACTGGCAGATCCCTCTAGCTCCATCCCTCTTTTGACAGGTTGTGTTGGTCTTCCACTCAGGCCCTTCACCACCACCATCCCGGCTCCCATCACTTTGAAGCATCCATAATGGAATTACATGGATCTCAATTTGCTCCGATACATAGTTAAAGTTTATACAGATATATTCTTGGGAAGGGGTGCTCAGATTTGTACATGCTGCAGACCAAATGTCTAGGAGAGTTTTGTGGGCCATGTTCCTCCCAATCACACATTTCTATAGCAACTTATTTTCAAAAAAGTACTATTAGGAATTTTCAAACCTCAGTTCCTAAGTTCACCCTCGTGAATATCAGCACAGTTAATTAGGTGCCTAAGTCTGGATTTAGGTGCCAACTTTAGGCACCCAAGTTTAAATGTTTTGGTCCCCTCATTATCCCGTTTAAAATTTTGCAGTGAAGAACCTGGATGCCTGCAGAGCAAAGAGGAGCTGACAGCACCATGTGACATGGCAACTCTCCCTGAACTACCAGTGAGTGATCCATGGACCACGGTATGGGAATAGCTACGCTATGGCTCCCTCGCATCTACCTTTAGTCACGTATATTATTGATCAAATAAAGACATTTTCGTCCTAAGTAACAATTGCATTAGCCCTTCATGCAAAATATGGTTTTTTTTAATTTAAATCTGCCTGTCTACTATTCCTTTCATTCCATTTATGAACAAAATCATTGCTCCTGTCATGGACAAAGGGAAATTGATAAGGGTTCTCTTCCTATCAGACTCTCATAGAATCTTTGCTGCAGAAACGATGAGCAACTGATTAACAACAGGCACAACCGCTTCCAGTAATATCAAGAGTCGCCCCACGCTCCCCCATAGACATTGCTCAGGAAAAACTCAAGAGGGGAAATTAAAATCTCACATGTACCACAGGGAAATTCACTACATGTACCAAGTAAACATACACTGTTAAAAAAAAAAATCACTTTCCCAGATAAGCCTCTTGAGAGATGGTCTATTCATTGTTTGAGTCCTCAGGCAGCAGACTGAGTAGCATAAAAGCAACTTCAAGAACCTCTGATGTTTTAAACCGAGTAAGAAATATCTGACCCAGAATTTCATAGCATTAGAGGGGAAAGGGGGAAGAGTCAAGAAGATATTATTTCCCCTATGTGATTTATTAGCTGATTAAATTAAGTACTGTGGGCCTGATGTATTGGGCCTCCATAGCTTTCATTTACTTCACTTGCAGTTTTAGGTGCTCAGCACTTTTGTAAATCTTACCCATGGTCTTTATAAAGTAAGCTTTGAGTTTGCAGAGTTTTAGATGTATGCAGTTTTTAAGGGACTAAACGTGAATCAGATACACACTTGAGCAATCTCGTTAGGCAGGTCTCTAGTGGTGTGTATTTAAATAACTGTAGGATACATAAAGGGGATTTATCATTAAGTCTTCACTTAGGCATAACTTTGAAGTCAGTAGGGATCCTGAGTGAGGACAGCAGGATCAGGCCCCTAACTGCACTGCAAAACACAATAGAGGGAAAAAGTTTGTGTAAACAAAACATTGTTTTATACTCAATTGCTAGGTAGATACCAGAATTGTAATGGAGAACTAACAGATTAAGGCAGAATCCTGCAAAGATATGAGAACTTGAATAACTTTACTCACGTTAGTAGTCTCTTAGAAGGCAATGGAGCTACTCATCTGAGCCAAGTTACTCACCTACTTCAGTTTTTCCAGATTCAGGCCCAAAGCTGTGGGCACAATTTTCAAAACTTGGGTGCCTAAATCCATACTTAGTAGAGCCGAGCTGTTGCAATATACCATGGGAGGCCCATTAGACACCAAACTGCCATGCATCATGGGGCATGTAGTCCATCCAGGAAGCAAGCCCATTGGAGAGAATAAGGGCATGAGAGACCTGGAACTACAACTCCCAGGAAGCAGCCTGGTCATTCAGGCAGACAGATTAATTTGCTGATAAACATCTCTTTTAGGTTTTCCCAAATGAAAATTCTGCCCCCAAATAAAAATAAAGAAAGAAAAATCAATCTTTTCCCACAGAAAAAAAAAACAATTATGTGAAACTCCATTTTCCAACAGGCAAATGTTTTTTGTTTTTTTTTTTTAATCACCCCATAATTTAGATATCAAAGAACTAGTCTGAGACACTTAAAGGTTTTAGGTGCCTGAAATGCATAACTGGCACCCAAGCTTGAAAATAGCCTTGTCAGGCTACTTTAACTCATCTTGCTACAAAACATAACACTTTGCATTTGTGTGTGTGTGTGTGTGTGTGTGTGAAAAACATATTTCTGCTGTTTAACACTTTCAGCCTTTTTATACTTCTGACACATTATCAGGAAATTAATCAGCATGAGACTAATTCTCATCTCACATTCTTTTGAAGTCAGTGGAATTGAAGCTGTGTAAAAAGGAAGTCACTCTGGATTTACAGTGGTGTAAGTAAGATTAGAATCAGGCCTCCCGGCGCACTGTTCTGCACTGATTTACATTCTCTGCAAAACTACTGACTTCCATGGAACTGGGTATGGTGTAAATCAGCACAGATTGTGATTCAACATCCCTTTTCTGATCAGTAACAAACATCACCTGGTGCCAGTTACAAAAGTATTTGCCATATCTCCCCGCAATTAATAAATAGGTTTACACTACTGTTGTCAAAATCTTTACTTTGCTGTGTTTGTTGTGTGTCATAGATAACAGCAAGGATCTGAAAAAGCATAAGCCCACTTAACTTCAATTTGCCAACAATTTGATTTTTTCCCTAGAAAATACAGAGAAACAATGTGAATACAGCTATTACAGAGCTCATAGATAAACTGGAAATCATAACTGTGACCGATTCTCTTTGAAAAGGACAGAACTTTGTTACTGATCACCGGTAGTGACTCAGTATTTTTAGTCTTGAAATAATAAAATTTGGTAGATCTTTCATAATACCATGTGTATTTTGTTTGGGAGGGAGATAGGGGAACGGTTGTAAACTGCAAACATTATGCTAGATAACATTCTCACCATTGAAAAATTAATCAGGATAGCGATCTGTATTGCATTGTTGAGTTGTGCTTTTTCTGATTTATAAGTAAGCTTCGTTCTAAACTTGTTCAAGCTATTGTCATAAGCCAGCAGATGGCACCTATGTCGAGCAGCCAAGTCTTGGAGAATCAATGGCTTAGAGGGGCAAGAAGCCAGAGGATTCCAGACAGGTGGGCAGAACGAAGGAGCAAGGGATGGACCTTGGTAGGAGTGGGTGGGTGGAGGCTCAGTAGAAAGGAAAGACTGTGTTACTCTGGATGCGGGTGTGAGAGAGCCTGGGGAACAGGACTGTGGTGGACACTGCTATACTGGGACTAGTGGTGAGCACTTTGGACTGAGGCTTCTATATGTCCCAAGGGCAGGTGAAAGCCAAGTATCTGAGGAGCAGCACCCACCAAGCCAGAGGTCCAGACTGAGCAGCAACCAAGCAACACACCCCACCAGGCTAGCGCATCTCAGCTCTATGTGCACCTCCGGTGGGATTCGAGAGCTCAGGTAAAGGATTTGGAGGGTAAAGGTTTTGGGCACCTCTGTAGGTGGGGGACAGGATTGTGCTATCTTCCCCCCCACACTCTTTCACTGTTGCATTTGCTTAAGGCCCCCAATCCCATTTCTGCCCGTTGGTCTGTACCCATTCCCTTGGCTAATATCCTTTGGTATAAATGCTCACAAAACTCCTCAGACGTAATTTGATTTGCCTGTCAGAAACTGCCAGATCCACATAAGCAAAGTGTGTGTGTTTGGGGCAGGGGGAAAGAGGAAAGGGTACATGCCACATAAAGAGAAATAACTGAATGATTGCACTCTTAGGATATCTACCAGCACCTGTGTCCGGAGCAGAGAAGACGGGGTAGGAATGGTACAATATTTTGTTATTACATGTACTTCTAAGGTAATAATTCTCATGCCATCTAGGTTATTAGCCTGTTTTATTGGTCTGGGTTGGGCATCCTCTTTCAAAGATTATAATATTGGACATCTTTTAAACATAATTCTCTCCTCCTCTACAGCCTGCTTTAATTGCAGATTCTCAGTCCTACTTTGTGGATCCCCTTTTTAACACTTTTGATTCCTTCCTTCCATTAGTGGGAGCCCTTTTGACATATTTTCAGAGTTTAAAAAAATCTGAGTTTTGAAAAGGAATTATATTTCTACAGCCATCTTTCAAAGTTTCTCAGGTTCCTAAGAGCCATCCCAGAGGTAAAATATTCAGAGGATAGATGATGTTTGTGATATCAGAATATATGAAGCAATTAACAGCTTTTGCAGGTGATTAGACACCAATGTGAAACAGGGGCCTCTGATAACTGCAGAAGCTGTTAATTGTGAGCATATTCTAAGGTCGTAAACATTTCGTTCTATCACATAAGGACATCAAATAGACAAGCTAAGAATTATGTAACCAATGTTAAAACAGAAGTGATAAAACTAAACTTCCTGGAGCCATCTCCAGGAACGCAACATACACTCTTTCCACCACAAGACAATCAAAAATATAATCCAGTCCTAATATCACTAACCTCCTGACCACTGGATCAGCCAATCACACCTAAAACCAAATGATGATCAAGTCACTAGAGTATTATCAATATGTACAACAATGGGAAGAACAAATCAAAAACAAGCAAAATGGCTCCAGGTGCTAACAATGTGAAGATTGAACAGCTAAGGCAGACTCACCAAATGGAGAATCAGCGACCATAAATTAGAGGCTGAAACTGGAAGACAAAACCCAGCGGAAACCCAGAGAGGGAGGAATAATCTGCTATGATAGGTCTGAGTGTAGACAATGAGAAGGGAAGCAGGATAAACTGAGAATATAGATACATATCAGGGTGAGCATATGGACAAGGTGAGGACAAAGCTTCAATTTGATGCTGTAAGAGAACAGAAGCAAGTGAAGGGATTCAACGTGGGAATGACATGGTGTAATGGGGGGCCCTCACTTCTTGAGAACCTCCAAGTGTCTGGGTGTGGAGCTGCAATCCTTTTCTAACCTCTGTTGCCCCCTGCAAGCTGCCATCTGACCGTGGCCCTCTGGCCGAGTCACAAAGTCCAACAAAACCCCTTTCTGGGGTAGGAAAGAATCCAGTAAATGAACCGTCCCACTGCCTTGCCTAAGGTCTTCTGCTCTGAGCTCTTTAAATCTAGAAGTTTGTTCAGGTTCTCAAATAAGCTCTGTCCCCTTCTTGAGGTTTATGCCACTGCGGCCAGGCCTGCTCACTATTCCAGGTTCCAACCCAGGGACCCTATAACTGACAGCTACACACTGCTCGATTTAAGTTATTTACTGTATCTTCCCTGGGCCTGTTCCTACCTGGCCTGTTTTAGCTTCACCCTTAGCTCAGGGTTGAGGTTCCTAGGCCCTCTCTCTCCCTGCCAACCCAGCATAAGCAAATGCAGCCAGGAACAAATTCAGGTTATCCCTTGAGCTCTTGTGGCCAGAGCGGAGCACCCTTGTTGGGACCTGAAGAGCAATGAAGGAACTGACCTGCTAAGTCCCTGCAGGTCCTTTATCTGAGCCTGATGGGCTCTGATTGGCTGCTTTTGTAAGGCCTCCGCAGACCTGGAGGACCCACTTTCTCTGTGGCATGGTGTAATAGGACCACATAGCCTCTTGTAGGGAGCTGCAAAGGCCAGATACACCCCATCACACATGGGGGTACCAGAGAGATTTCCTCCCTCCCTACCTGGTAGTTTACCCTGGAAGTAGCTGCAGTTTTTAAAAATCATCACTTGTTTCTAACCACTAACCTCCTATTTGCTACAAACAATTTTTCCCACGACAACCGGAAAAGATTCAGGTTGATTGACATGGCTTGGTTTTGTGGTACATTTTTGAGACTCTAAGCACTTTCTTTCATCTTGGGACAGACCACCCCATGTTTATTCCCTCAGATATAGCCCACTGCTTACACCTCAGCTGCACCATTCTCACTGTGACCATGCAGGGCCTTCAACACATGCTTTTGTTTTGTAGGAGGTGGACAGCTACTGTATTGGGATGGGGGCGTGTTAGAATGGAACAATGGCTCCACATCCCACATGTGTAGGGGAGATCGCCAGATAGCAGCTGTGATTAGGTTGGCATGGGAGGTGGCTTGAGGGTAGGTCAGGGGAGACATGAGGGCATGTACAACAAGTCTGATGGCACACCCAATGGCCACAGTTAACGGTTATGGGACTTGGGGTTGTATACTCTAGTCCAGCCTTTGAGCTAGGGAACTAACCACACAGGGGCTACTTGTTGGCTGGGTGGATTCCATCTCCCCTGCACCCCAACTATTTTACTTACACACACACACAACATTTAATCAGGCTGCTGAGAGAAGGAGGGAATGTGTTTCCCCCAAACTGCAAAACAAGCCTTTTGAGTCCCAATGCTGCTTTATTAAAGAATGAGAATAATATTAGAGATAACTATTGCCGGGTTGGTTTTCCATACACAGATGATAGATTATAACAACATTTTATTTTCTAGAGCAGATTAAATAATAAATCATTTAAGACCTTCAGGAGAGTAGCAGAATGTGTGGGTTATTTATTTCTGATAGTGAGTTGATATTGTATCCAAATTAAAGGTACAATCTGGAAGGATTCAAATGTAGAAAATCCCAGGCCTGGTCTACACACAGATTTTACAGCAGTATAACTGTTTCAGTTAGGGATGTGATTTTTATTTATTTTAAAACCAGAATTAAATACCAGTATGACTTCTACCGTGGATGCAGCTATACCAGTATAAAAGAATCCGCAGCAGTATAGCCTATTCCTTTCCCCTCAAGAAAACTGAGTTCAGATTGGGTGGTGTGGGTTGTATCATTTTTACTATATTGACATATAATTGAAGCAATACAACATTTGAATGTAGACCAATGTCAGAATGCAACACTACTAAAAAATAATAATTTCCCAATTGCTTTCTAATTTTTTTCTCCTGAACTCCTTGGCAATGACAATTTAGAATACAAGTAAAAACATCCTAAAAAACTATTTGACAAAGAAAAAGTTGCTTTCCATAGCACTTTGTTTCCCCCCCCCCTTTTTTTTTTTTTAAATCTGCCAAATTTTTGGCAGGTAATTAGCAGCTCAGGTAACTCAGAGGAAGGCAATTTCCTTGTCTTCACACATGCCAGTGAGCGGTTGTACTTCCAAGCTAACACATCCCTTGAAATCTGGATTTTTTCCACAAGATTTAAAAGATTTAAAAGAAAAGCTCCCAGTTAACAAAAAGCTATATTCAGTTTTGTTTTGAGATGTTTTTGTTTGCAAATATGTTTTCCCCCTCCCACAACTGCATGTTTTCAAGAAGGTATCAGTTTCCTGGACAGCTCTTTGTCACTAAACATGAAAGAGTGACTCAACATCTGATGTGTCCCTTGTGGCTAGATGTGGAATTGCAAGGGCTTTTCCTCTCTGTAGCCCTGCCAACCAGCCATTCAGGTGTGCCGATGGTCCCTTTTGTCTTCTGATTCAGCCAGGTCAGCCTTTCCGGGGGAAGCGGTGTTTAATTCACTAGTCCCCTTACCTCCCATCACTTCAGTGGCCCACATCCAGGCCCAATAGTCCTTCCAGTCCATTGTGTGTCTTCATGCTTGTCGCCTTGGTGAGGCTATAGGGGAACCCAGTCCCTCTCCCTACCATGGGTTCCAGCCCAGGGACTCTGTAAACAAACAGGTAAGGTCTGTCTTGTCTGACATCGTGTTTCTTCCCTCAATTACTTCCCATCATGACCTGGATGAGGGCAGTCTGACCTAGTGGTCAGAGCAAGAGTCGGGCATCGGGCCGGGTCAGATACCAGGAGATCAGCGTCTAAGATAGCCCAGAGGGCAAACCGGTATTCAGGCAGGGTCAGGTTGCCAGAGATCAGCAACAGGAGCAGATATTGCAGGGGAAGCAGTCTTGAGCAGGGAGTACCCAGTTGTATGGACAGCTTCCTGTTCCTGTGCTTGGGTTAAATAGAGGCTGGGGACCAATCAGGACCCAGGATTGGAGTCCTCTCTTAGCATTCAGGTCCTACTCTAGTGGCTGTTAGCAAGTCACTGGGTGGCAGGCTGAGATTACCTAGCTCCGAAGAACCCTGTGGACCATGGGTCCCTGACACTTCTTACATCAGCCTTACTTCTCTTCAAGAAGCTTTCAGGGGTAAAGCCCCTGGTTCCAGTTCCCAAAATAACACTGGAAAGAAAACTAAAGCAACAGAGTGGCACCTGACCTTCTGTCCCACAAGCTGTCTATAGTACTGGTCTGCATTCACAGGCAGCATAAGGCAGTTTGGTCATCTACTATGGCCCTCTCTTGGGGCTGAGAATGACAGGTCTATCCCCCCCCCACCCCAACCCCAATCTGGGCTTCTCCCTTTTAAGACTGCTCTTCCAATTCTGGTGTGCTTCATCCATTTGGCAGGATGGGTTATGAGAGCCTACTGCTGCTCTTTAACACCTACTTGTCTAATGCAGGGTTCATCTACCCCATACATCAAGGATAATATGTTATGTCATGGTTTAGTCTGTATCGTACTATTTACAGCAAAGATATAGATTATGGTTACCAAATGACTAGAGGATAGCTAATGCGATGCCAATTTTTAGAAAGGGCTCCAGAAGTGATCCTAGCAATTACAGAATGGTAAGCCTGACTTCAGTACTGGGCAAACTGGTTGAAATTATAGTAAAGAACAAAATTGTCAGGCACATAGATGAACATAACTTGTTGGGGAACAGAGTCAACATGGTTTTTATAAAGGGAAATCATGCCTCACTAATCTACTAGTATTCTTTGAGGGGGTCAACAAGCATGTAGACAAGGGGGATCCAGTGGATATAGTGTTCTTAGATTTTCAGAAAGCCTTTGACAAGGTTCCTCACCAAAGGCTCTTGAGCAAAGTAAGCTGTCATGGAATAAGAGGGAAGGTCCTCTCATGGATTGGTAACTGGTTAAAAGATAGGAAACAAAGGGTAGGAATAAATGTTTTCAGAATGGAGAGAGGTAAATAGTGGTGTCCCCCAGTGGTTTGTACCGGGACCAGTTCTATTCAACATATTCATAAATGATCTGGAAAAAGGGGTAAACAGTGAGGTGCCAATATTTGCAAATGATACAAAGCTACTCTAGATAGTTAAGTCCCAGGCAGACGGTGAAGAGCTACAAAATGATCTCACAAAACGGGGTGACTGGGCAACAAAATGGCAGATGAAATTTAATGTTGATAAATGCAAAGTAATGCACACTGGAAAACATAATCCCAACTATAAATATAAAATGATGGGGGTCTAAATTAGCTGTTACCACTCAAGAAAGAGATCTTGGAGTCATTGTGGATAGTTCTCTGAAAACATCCACTCAATGTGCAGCGGCAGTCAACAAAGCAAACAGAATATTGGGAATCATTAAGAAAGAGAGAGAAAATATTATATTGCCTCCATATAAATCAATGGTATGCCCACATCTTGAATACTGCATGCAGATGTGGTTGTCCCATCTCAAAAAAAGATATATTGGAATTGGAAAAGGTTCAGAAAAGGGCAAACTTGATTAGGGGTATGGAACGGTTGCCATATGAGGAGAGATTAATAGGGCTGGGACTTTTCAGCTTGGAAAAGAGATTACTAAAAGGGGGGGGGGGTATAATAGAGGTCTATAAAATCATGACTGGTGTGTATAAAGTAAATAAGTAAATGTTATTTATTCCTTCTCATAACACAAGAACTAGGGATCACCAAATTAAGTTAATAGGCAGCAGTTTTAAAACAAACAAAAGGAAGTATGTTTCACACAAAGCAGTCAACCTGTGGAACTCCTAGCCAGAGGATGTTGTGAAGTCAAAGCCTATAACAGGGTTCAAAAAAGAACTAGATAAGATCATGGAGTATAGGTCCATCAATGGCTATTAGCCAGGATGGGCAGGAATGGTGCCACTAGCCTGTTCGCTAGAAGCTGGGAATGGATCATTTGATGATTACCCGTTCTGTTCTTTCCCTCTGGGGCACCTGGCATTGGCCACTGTTGGAAGACAGGATACTGGGCTAGATGGACCTTTGGTCTGACCCAGTATGGCCGTTCCTAGTCAAAGAAGACTTAAGAAGGAAGAAACACAAATTTCATTCATTTTCTATGATAGTTGGGTGCCTGTTTCCCTTAGGCCAGTCTCAAACTTTTCAAGGTGGCAAGCCCTTATCCAAAGTAAAAAAAAAAAATGGTCTGAACCCTCTTAGTCTTACTATAAAAAATTAAAAACATATCCATGATCATGATAATCCAATACACTTTGTGTGTGTTTCGAGAAGTTGACAGAGAATACTTGACCTTGAAGGGCAAGGGTATATGGAGAGTGAGGGAGAAAGATTTTCTTTGCTTTAGATCCATAATACAATTTTCCTCGCCTTGTGACCCCTCTGATTGCCTTCTGTGACCCTATTGTGGGGGGGCGGGGGAGTGTCACAACCCACTGGATGAGAAAAACTGCCTTAAGCTCTTTTCACATTGCAACCATGTCATTTTAAAAATCTAAATTAGGAAACATTATCAAATTGATTCCACTTTTTAATAGGGAGAAGTCTGAAACTGTGCTTTGAGTTTCTGATACATTATGCTGGTCAGTGAACATGGTACATGCCAATTTTCCTTAATATTATTATTATTAATAGCTATAAAAAGGATATGTTTCTATTCCATAAGGGTGTTCAATCCTGACTCCTTCATGGCCACAAATCTTTCTAGTATTATAAAAACAGTAGATCTATTTTTTTAAATCAATATTAAATTAAACAGTGACCTGGTTTTAGAGCTTTTTACACAATTGGAGCTTTCTGGCTGGCTGCTAACATTACAACACCTGTGATACAATGTACGGTTTTTGTAGCTGTGTCAGTCCAAGGATATTAGAGAGACAAGGTGGGTGAGGCAATATCTTTTATTGGACCAACTTCTGTTAGTGAGAGAGAGACACACAGATCATGATCCAAACAAGTTAATTAATTTCCTTAACTTTCATATAAGCCTCCCACTTTAAAATAGAGTATGACTATCTATATATAGGGTGACCAGATGTCCCATTTTTAAAGGGACAGTCCTGGTTTTTGGGACCTTTTCTTATATAGGCGCCTATTATCCCCCACCCCCTGTCCCGTTTTTTCACAGTTGCTATCGGGTCACCCTATATATCTAGCTACTATAAAGTTATTGTGTCACCATGCTATCTAAGCCCTGATGCAAGTGGTATATTTGATAGCAATTATTACATTATTTAGCTGGTAGCATCACCTCCCCATTCCCTACCTGTTCCATAGGCAAAATTCTATGATCTGCGTTAGGCAGATGGTCAGACTAGATTATGACGACAGTCCCTTCTGACCTTAATAAAATAAATCTATGGTGGCAGGGAGCAAGCCCTCTTTCCCTAGAGACAATCTATGGAAAAGCAGGAATTTGAAGCTTGCAGAGGTTCCAAGGTTTTAGACAAAATATTCATTCCTAAGCCACAGTCTCTACGCAAAAGAATAAATGGACACACATCAGATGTCAAGAATTATAACATTCAAAAACCAGTCGGAGAACACTTCAACCACCCTGGACACTCAATTACAGACCTAAAAGTCACAATTCTTCAACAAAAAAAACCTTCAAAAACAGACTCCAACGAGAAACTGCAGAACTGGAATTAATTTGCAAACTGGACACCATTAAATTAGGCTTGAATAAAGACTGGGAGTGGATGGGTCATTACACAAACTAAAAACTATTTCCCCATGCTAATTTTTCCCCTACTGTTACTCACACCTTCTTGTCAATTGTTGGAAATGGGCCATCCTGATTATCACTACAAAAGTTTTTTTTTCTCCTGCTGCTAATAGTCCGCCTTAATTGATTAATCTCATTAGAGTTGGTATGGAAACCCCCATTTTTTCATGTTCTCTGTATATTATATATATAACTTCCTACTGTATTTTCCACTGCATGCATCTGATGAAGTGGGTTTTAGCCCACAAAAGCTTATGCCCAGGTAAATTTGTTAGTCTCTAAGGTGCCACAAGTACTCTTCGTTCTTTTTGCTGATACAGACTAACATGGCTACCACTCTGAAACCTGTCTACAATAGGATACTCTAAATATTTCAGTGTAAAATTAACTTACCAACTAAATAAGATCTGCATAAGATGTTTTGTTGTTTTGTATCCTATATCACCTATTAAGTATAATGCACGCTTACGAGGTTAGTACAGGTCTGTCTTATCTTACGCTGGGGTTACGTTCCGCGGTTAGCACGTAAAGCGAAAACCGCGTATAGTCAAAATCCCATTGACTTTAATGGCGGGCGGAATCGCCCGCACTACAGACAGTACATAAATTGCTTTTTTTCTCTTTTTTTTTGGTGTGTTTTTGCCGACCGCGCAAAGCTGAAATCGCGCATGTTAAATGCGCGTAAGATGAGACAGACCTGTACATTTGATTCACAGAGAAATAGATGTCCTGGATGTTTGTATGATTTCACTATACTGCCTGTTAAAATCACATTACTGAAGTCAAAAGGCTGGCTAAATATCACTAGCTCACAAAACATTATCTGTCCCCATAGGATCGTCTGCACCAGTTAAGATGAGAGTATTTCAAAGCAGACATCGCTTATAATTTAATATCAGAAAGTGAAGGCAGAAAGAGATAGGCAGTATTACAAGAAACAGATTTCAAGGTGATAAATAGCTTTATACTTTTATCACAGGAAATCCAGTCTCTTAATTTACTTTGGGAAGGCTGATTAACAAAAAAAAAAAAGTGTACATTTTTTCACTAGCTCCACTCTGAGCTCAGCTCGGGTTACAGATCTAGAATTAACAATGCTCTAAATAGGGTTGTCAATTTCATTTCAATTCTTCTCATGCATCTTAATGCAGTATCGGGTTTCTTGTAGAAGACCACATTTCAATCCTTTTGACAAAACCCTTATAAAGAGATTATGTTCAGGAAAAAGAGTGTACTTGAATAATTTAAGAGCTACATATAGGCCTATGAAATATTAAAAGGGACCATAGTGTACTATGAGGAGTTTCACTAAGATGCTGGCTTGACATCCGTCTCACACTTGCACAATGTGCTGTTTGGCATCAACAATAGCAACAGCAATGGATGAAGTCACAGGATGATGGAGTGAATACAATGGAAAGGCAGAAAGGTGCTTTCCCTTGGTTAGCAGACAGCACCTCATCATCTGACCTATATTGTACTAAACACCTGATTTAAGACACGGTAGGCACTAAAAGATTATTCTTTTGTACATTCTGTACACTGCAGCTGATTAAAGACAAATATCCAGAATCAGCACAAAGAGTTGTATGTCTCTTGCATACAAGGTCATCAAAACATGCATTTAAATTTATTTATTTATTTTGTAATGAAGCAGAAGAAAAAAAAAACACTGAAATGGAGAACCAATAGAAACTGCAGTGTTTTAAGAGAGTTTGATCCTTTATTCCATGGGTATATGCTTGCATAAACAAAAATTATCCAGTACTTATTAGTGACCAAAAGCCTAATTCACGCAATACAAAAATTAAAATCTTAATAATAAAGCAGCACCAAAATGTGCTAGATGTTTTCCAAACATATAAAGAGTCTACCACTAAGAGCTTACAATCTGTACAGATAAAATACAGACAAAGAGTGGGGGGAAATAAGCAAAGTAGTCAAGATCATGCTTGGGATACATCTTGTTAATGCCACTTTTATTATGGAGTAGGGGTTCATAGACTGGATATTGAATAAGTATATTAGCAGAACAACACTGGTATAGCCTAGGCAGAGGGAAAATGCCTAGACCACCTAGATGTTGCTGATATTATGCTACTAAGCAACACTCCTGAAAAGTTACAAATAAAGACAGACAACTTGGCAAAAATACCAAGCCAAGAAGGGCTCAAAATTAGTTATGCTAAAACAAATATCCTTGAAACCCAAATGTCAAGTAATATCATCATATTAAAAATTCAAATATCAAGAAAGTAGAACAGTTCTTCTACCTGGGCAGCACCGTATTGGCCAATGGAGAACTCAAGAAGGAAGTAAGGTTAAGGATAAGGAAGGTATTCAACAACATTTATTAAACTCAACAACGTATCAAAATCAAAAATATACCGTACCAGAACAAAAACTGAATTTTCAGTTCAAATGAAATCTTGGTGCTACCATATGGCTGAGAGAGCTGGAGAGCTACTAAAATGTTAGACAGAAAACTGGGGGCCTTTGCAAACAAGTACCTACAAAAGATTCTGGGCCTGGGTTGTAAGGCGTTCATCACCAACAAAGAAATAAGAGAAATCCCCAACCAGCAGCTCATTTCCTCCAGAATCAGAAGGAAGTTCTGGATACATTTGGAGCACATACTCCAGATGCCAACACACAGGCTCTCACATGAAACTGTCCAGTGGAAAACAACTGATGTGAGGAAACAAGAGTGCCAAAGATAAAGTGTAAGAAGAACCCTTAAAGCAGGATGGACAGAATAGTCAGTCTCAACAGCATGGAGCAAAGGGAAGTAGCAGCAGCAGCAAATGACAGAGGAATGGAAGAGCCTGGTACTAGGAGAAAAGGGTCATTGAAGGGGCGGGCAAGGAGTGGTGGTAGAAAGAAAAGGTTGGAGAAGAACATGGAGGGCAGAGGGAGAGAGAACAGGAGAAGGTTGGAGGAAACGACCAGTCTGAAGAGAGATGTACACAATTCAGACTGAAATGTGCAGACTGCTGTCGTCAGTGGGCTCCAAGAGATGTGAATGTGCATCATTCCCTACCCACCTTTTCCACTGATGCAGCCAAGCTCCTTAGGTGGAAGTGGGAGGTAGTATCTGCTCCTTAGAGTGGGCTCGATCCCAATCTTTTGCTTTGTCTTCCCCAGCAAACATGACAAAAGGAGGAGGGGCCAGCTGGGTCTGCTACTCTGTCGAGAGAATCTTCAGAGAGGGTTCCCCCCAACACACATGTGGATTTGGTGGAGGTGGGGAGAACAGGATGGCTGCTATTGCTGATGGAAGTACCTACTCCTTGAGCTTATTTGCTATGGACGGGTATCTTCTTAACTTATCGAGGAATAACTAGGGGATGAATCAGATTTGCAGAATATTTGTCAATGACGATGATCCATGAGGCAGATGCAACTGGTTTAACTCCCAGGTAAGAGGTTGAAATTCCAGGGTCAGAGGGGTTCAAAAAAATTTGAAAACCAGGCCCTGTTGATATGGAAATCAGTGAAAGGCAATAAACAAGGAATTCTCCAATGCCATTTTTACACCATCAAATTTCAGAGTAAAATCACTATCTATAGCATTCTCTCCCAGTCACCACTACTTTAGGGTCACCCAATTATGTGACTTCTTTACAGGAAGGAGCATATTGGCTGCAAAACCTAAATACAGCTTTGATGAGCTTCAGCCCTTTCTCTCAAATGTTTGTCATGTAGTTTTATACAGAGGACTCTTGTAATTGCTGTAACTTTAGGGTAAAAAACAAACAAACAAAAAATCCTGGAAAACCATTTTATAAAGGAACAGGAAAAATTCTCACACATGCCCCATATTCTGAGATAGCTTAAAAGCATATTACAGTGGAAACCAAGGTAATCAAAAGGACTTCAGTTTTCATCAATGGTCTGTAAACAAGCAGTTTCTTTTGAAGAGTAAAGTAAGAACCACTGAAAGTCAACAGAATTAAAACAAATACAAGTTGAAATAACAAGGGGTCTACAAATGTTTAGAGTGAATATAAAATGCTACCAGTTCAGAATACCTGTGGCTTACACCCCCTGTAGACAAGGGGAAATAACTACCCAGAGTCCAAGGCAGTGGAGAATCAGGCCCAAAGTTTGATATAATTTTATGTTAGTTAAATAAAGACCAGTGGAGAAGTTAAGAGCAGAAGACAAAACAAAGAATGCTTAATCAGTTACTGTAACCTTGGTAGCGGATGTTTGTTGAAGGATCTCAATTTTTTTCTTGGCCTTCTGTAAAGAGAGTCTAGGACTGATTCTGCTTTTTATTCAAACCTTCCAATGACCTCTGTGTTACTAGCCAGGTAAGTCAATGGGGATTTTTCATGAGTTCCAAGTGTTTTATGGTAGTGAGACACATTAGCGTATCAGTTAAATAGCAAATCTGTCCTCCATTGGGAAAATACATCATACTCAGACTTAGAGATTGAATAGACATTTTTCATCTTTGACTGCTATGGAGCATGATCATACAAAGGTCTTTATGGTATTCTGACAGTGCCTTGACTATTCCAGGTTTAGTTATAAGTGAACAGAACACAAAAGGGGTTAACTCTTCAGACCAATTAGCTGGCATTGACAGGAACTGGAATGGGGAGACCCACTGTTCTCTCTCAGCATAGTTCTCATCCTGGTAAGAAGAAGAGAATTTGAAAGAAAACAAAAATCATCATTCACATGGTACTCTGACAGGTCAAGTTGGCTGACAGCAGATGAATGAGTTACAGGGGAAAGAAACCGTTTTGAAGGGCCTGTTCAGCTTCATATATTCACTGGTGAGAAAATTCACTAATGAAAGAAAAAAGATTTGCACATTTCATTGCAGGTGCAGGATGTTGTTATGCTGCCTCTGAGACAGACAGAGTGTTTGAACTGTTCTCTCTGTTGGACCTTGGAACTGGGTTGAACTTTCATGGGCTATTGACTTGGTTTGTGGGTTTTCCCCCTCCTTGCACGATCCATCTCCTATATTTTATAAGGTTGTTATAACTACAGACCCTACAATGCCCTATGCCTACAAAGGGACAGATCCTCTGCTGCTGTAAATTGACATAGTTCTGTTGCATGCCAATTTTCAACAGCTGAGGACCCGGCCAAGGCAGAATGCTTTTTCCTCTGTAACCTTTATGGGGTTTTTTGAAACAGCCTTTGAATAAAGAATACTAATTTTATATCTACTGATTATATTATTATATATAAACCTCAGTCTGTTCGTCCTTCAGTATTCATTTTTACTCTAATTGGAACTTATGTATTACCTTCCAAAGATCTGTCTCTGAAGGGATGTATTGGGCATCTTTCGTATTTAGCTCTGCAGTCTAAAGACCCATTCATCTTAGTTGATTTGAATATTAATTTCGCTATAATCTTAGACCCCTCTACCTTGCTGTGCTTGATTTTCTTTCCTTTTCTTCCCGCATCTTTCCTTCCTTTTCTTCATTCTTCAAATCTCAGCCTGAATATCTCAGAGCTTATTCATTATAAGGGTCACAGCCTTGGATCTACAGTAGTTATTTCATCACAGTTGTTACTTTCTGAATGTTTCTTTTACTGATTATTCCTCTGCTTCACCATCCTTTAACTCTTCCCTTTGTCATGAAATTCTGCTCTCATCATCTTCCGAGCTCAGCAGCAGAGTGCTAAATCCTGGATTAAGCATTTGCTTGCTTACTTTGGAGGACGAGGCTTCCGATTTTTAAATATACTGTGAGTCACTTTACTAGAGACAAAGAGGCACCTTTTAAAATTCAGGAAACATATAGAGGAAACATCTCTCTTCTGTGCTCAGCCACAACTACTGACTTTGCCAGGAAAACTGTGCCTGTTACTCCCCAGGGAAAATTATGCATGACTAGAGGCAGGGCATTTTCCATCAGAAACAGTAGCGGCACCAGCTTTGCCGGCGCCCTAGGCGGCGGAAGGTCCCGCCCCCCAATTTCTACGGGCGGCCGCGGCGCCGGCACCCCCAAAATAGCAGTGCCCTAGGCGACCGCCTAGGTCGCCTAAAGGGTTGCGCCGGCCCTGATCAGAAACCATCTCTAGAATGTACAAAAGAACATAAGAACGGCCATACTGGATCAGACCAATGGTCCATCTAGCCCACTAGCCTATCTTCTGGCAGGGGCCAATGCCAGGTGCTTCAGAAGAAATGAACACAATAGGCAGTCATCGTGTGGTCCACCCCTGTGGTGCACTCACAGTTCCCGGGAAACAGAGGCTAGGGACACTCAGAGCATGGTGTTGCATCCCTGACCATCCTGGCCAATAGCCATTGATGGACCTATGAACGTATGTTTCTTTTTTGAACGCTGTATAGTTTTGTCCTTCACAATATCCGCTGGCAGAGAGTTCCACAGGTTGACTGTGCATTGTGTAAAGAAATGCTTCATTTTGTTTGGTGTAAAAACCTGTTGCCTTTTGTTTTAAACCTGCTACTTACCACTGAAAAATTATCTGGGCCTGAGGATGAGTGGCATGTGATACAAGACATTTTTTTTCCTACTCCTTACACAAACTGAAGAACTGGAATCTCTTGTCATTTAACCAACCAGTTAGGTTTCCCCCACTTGCGAGATTTGAAGCAAAGAGTCTTGTAGGACATGCTCCCTTTTTGGGGAAATGTTGTTCATCCTTATATCAAAACCTTGTTGTGTCCACTAATTCTGACACGGGCAGCTCTTAAATACTGCTAAGAGTCATTTTCAAACCTGGAGGCTTAAAGTTACACTCCCTAAATTCATATTTAGGCACCTAAATAAAAGTTAGCTGATTTTCAAAGGTGTTGAGCAGCTGCAGCTCCCATTGATTACTGCACAGTTTGGGGTACTCAGCATTTCTGAAAACTACCCAATTTATTAGTTAGAACAGGGGTAGGCAACCTATGGCACGTGTGCCGAAGGCAGCACGCGAGCTGATTTTCAGTGGCACTCACACTCCGGGTCCTGGCCACAGGTCCGGGGGGCTCTGCATTATAATTTAATTTTAAATGAAGCTTCTTAAACATTTTGAAATCTTATTTACTTTACATACAACAATAGTTTAGTTATATATTATAGACTTTAGAAAGAGACCTTCTAAAAAGGTTAAAATGTATTACTGGCACGCGAAACCTTAAATTAGAGTGAATAAATGAAGACTCGGCACACCACTTCTGAAAGGTTGCCGGCCCCTGAGTTAGAACATACACTACCAGAATAATTCAAATGGAAAGCATAGTGATTAGACTTAAAAATAGAAAAGGATGCAGGGACAGATGGTCCAGGGATGAGGAATTTGTATTTGGAAACTGAGCTGTAAAAGGTGTTTTGAAAAAACAGAAATCAATCTGGTTACCGAAAGCAACGCGTTCGGTTCTGAATCAACTTAAGACACACTGAGTGGATGTACAACAAGAAAGAGAGGGAAACAGCCCTTTTGTGGAGACCACGGGGTCCACCTTTTGCTAGCGTGAGACAGAAACTTCAAAGAAACCTGAGAAATATAAGAGCATGGCGAGTCAAAGAAGGAGAAAAGTGATACAAACAGAATCCACAGTTTCTGTTGCAACACATGCTGCCTACCAAAGAGTCAGAGGGCAAAAAGGATACACAGTCCAAACATGTCCTCCCCCCCNTCCCCCCCCCCCCCCCCCCCCATGACAATGCTTGTTTTCTCTAATGACATGTAGGGGACCTCTATCAAGCACAAATAGCTTAGCTTAAGACCAGTTACTAGATATACACCATTTCTTTTGTTTTAATCTGATTTTTCCCCTCTATTTTCAGTAAGTCTTGTATGCAAGTAGATCATTGGTCTTTTGGGGTGCTTTGAGATATAGTCACTTTGGTGCATCCTTGCAGGTAGAAAATGGTACCTTATCCTAAAGCATTCAAATGAGGCAACCCTCTAAGAGATGCCAGCTAGAGTCCAACTAAGGTAAGTAGAGGAACAGGGTACGTGGTCTGATCATGAATGTGGCAGGAAACGTTAAAGGAGTGTAAATCTCACTTCAAGTACTGATCTTCCATTGTTTCTCATTGCAATACAATATCCAAGCGTACTAAGACATTTTGTGATTTGCCCCTGTTCTATCCTGGGTTTCAACATCTACGCTATTTGGGCTCCTGTCTGTATTTTTAAACATTATCTACTTTATGATGCAGACATATGACCCAGGTTTTCACCTGTCTTTCTGGTAATTTAGCTTCTGCCACAGATAATGCAGACAGACACTGTATTGCAGGGAATAAATGAATGTAAAACAAATGCTTAGAATTGAATTCTCACATACATAAAATGCTTTTTTGGACCCAAATGCTGGTTGCGTTCTATGTCTTCTGTTTCACTGCCTGTTAATGGATGCATTATTTATTGGCTTCATCATTTAGAAGAGTAGTGTTACTTTAGCTTCTGGGCTGAAATACAGGCTTGTTCATTCTGTGTCTAAATGTTCCATTTACCATCCTAAGTACATTGCTAGTGTAAAACAAAAAAGTATTAACCACTCTGGTAAAATAATGGCTAGGTTGGCAGCCTGATTTAGCTTTGGCATTGATGATGGCTCTTCTGCTTTGCTGCTATGACTAGCTGCTATACAAATCCTCTAGATTTTTGCCTCAAGAAATTTCACAGGAAGGCCTGGCAAATGGAAAGAAGTCCAATTTTATGCACGACTCACCCACTTTGCTGTCTGATATTTTTAAAAAAGCCAGTGGCAGTATACTTACAAATATACAATCACTGAAGGATCTATATGTGAGATACCATAAACACACAAAAAAAGAGACCATGATCAGCGTTGGGGATCAAACCCTGACCTCCAGCACCAAAAGCACATGTCCACATCATCTGAGCTAAAGGAGTAACTCCATTAGCTGTTGAATAAGCAGTAGAAACTTATCCTCATTTTGGCCTACCACTAGAGCTCTGAATTATATCTTTATTCATAACCTTCAAGATCATCAGACTCAGGGCTCCAAGCAGATCTCTTGAACTGGATTCACTCCCAGTGCCTTCATACTGATCCTGCAGGGTTCACACTGCCCTTTGAACTGGTTTGGCTAGACTAATAAGCAGACTGAACTTTTGCCTCCCCCTCCAGTCAAACTGAACTTTGATACCGGGGATTGGCCTGCACACATTCCTGTTTTGATGGTGGTGTCTTTCTCTGCCAGACAATGCTGCTGCTACTGCTGCTGCTATCTACTTTGGGTCTCCCTGCTCATGGTAATCTGTTTATTAGAGAGGGTTCAGAATGCCTGGATGATTACTGGATGGCCTGTGATATGCAGGAGGTCAAACTACATAATCACAATAGTCCCTTCTAGCCTTATAATTAGGGCTGTCGATTAATTGGAGTTAACTCACAAGATTAACTCAAAAAAATTAATCGCAATTAATCACAGTTTTAATGGCTCTGTTAAACAATAGAATACCAATTGGAATTTATGAAATATTTTGGATGTTTTTCTACATTTTCATATATATTGTATTCTGTGTTCTAATTGAAATCAAAGAGTATATTATTTTTATTACAAATATTTGCACTGTAAAAATGATAAAAGAAATAGTATTTTTCAATTCACCTCATACAGGTACTGTACTGCAATCTCTTTGTTGTGAAAGTGCAACTTACACATGTACTTTTTTTTTTTTTTTCATAACTGCACTAAAAAACAAAACAATGTAAAACTTTAGAGCCTACAAGTCCACTCAGTCCTACTTCTTCTTCAACCAATCGCTCAGACAAACACGTTTGCTAACATTTGCAGGAGAAAATGCTGCCCTCTTCTTATTTACAATGTCACCAGAAAGTGAGAACAGGCATTTGCATGGCACTTTTGTAGTTGCAAGTAGCAAGGTATTTATGTGCCAGATATGCTAAACATTTGTGTGTCCCTTCATGCTTCAGCCACCATTCCAGATGACATGCTTCCATGCTGACGATGCTCATTAAAAAAATAATGCGTTAATTAAATTTGTGACTGAAATCCTTGGGGGAGAATTGTATGTCCCCTGCTCTGTTTTACCTGCATTCTGCAATATATTTCATGTTATAGCTGTCTTTGATGATGACCCAGCACATGTTCATTTTAAGAACACTTTCACTGCAGACTTCACAAAAAACGCAAAGAAGGTACCAATGTGAGATTTCTAAACATAGCTACAGCATTCGACCCAAGATTTAAGAATCTGAAGTGCCTTCCAAAATCTGAGAGGGGCGAGGTGTGGAGCATGCTTTCAGAAGTCTTAAAAGAGCAACACTCTGATGCGGACATTACAGAACATGAACCACCAAAAAAGAAAATCATCCTTCTCTTGGTGGCATCTGATTCAGATAATGAAAATGAAAATGTGTCAGTCTGAACTGCTTTCGATTGTTATTGAGCAGAACCCATCATCAGCATGGACGCATGTCCCCTGGAATGGTGGTTGAAACATGAAGGGACAGATGAATCTTGACCACATTTGGCACATAAATATCTTGCAACACCAGTTACAACAGTGCCATTGTGAACAAGAAGTGGGCAGCGTTATCTGCTGCAAATGTTAGCAAACGTGTTTGTCTGAGTGATTGGTTGAAGAAGAAGTAGGACTGAGTGGACTTGTAGGCTCTGAAGTTTTACATTGTTTTGTTTTTGAATGCAGGGTTTTTCGGTATATAATTCTGCATTTGTAAGTTCAATTTTCAGGATAAAGAGATTGCACTACAGTACTTGTATGAGGTGAATTGAAAAATACTATTTCTTTTGTTCTTTTACAGTACAAGTACTTGTTATCAAAAATAAATATGAAGTGAGTTCTGTACACTGGGTATTTTATGTTGTAATTGAAATCAGTATACAGGTCTCTCGCATCTTACGCGGGGGTTACGTTCCATGGTCAGCGCATAAAGCGAAAACCGCGTATAGCCAAAATTACATTGACTTCAATGGCGGGCGGAATCGCCCGCACTACAGACACAGTACATAAATTGCTTTTTTTCTCTCTTTTTTTTTTGTGGTTTTGCCAACCGCGCAAAGCCGAAATCGCGCATGTTAAATGCGCGTAAGATGCGAGAGACCTGTATTTGAAAATGTAGAAAACATCCAAAATATGTATATAAATGGTATTCTATTATTAACAGCATGATTAATCAAGATTAATTATTTTAGTCGCTTGACAGCCCTACTTATAATCTACAAATGCCCAATGGTCTCATGCTTGGAGGCTTCAGAGGCACAATGGGAATTCCTAGAATAGGTTATGTAATGTTTTTAAATGCAAGAATAGGGTATAGCACTGCTGGTTGCTGCTACCCATTGGGAGAAGCACTAAAACTTCTGCTAGCATAGGGAGCGGAAGCAGAGTCCTACGCACGCTCCTCCAAAAATATCTGCAGGGAGCATGGTCACAGTGGAAGGATTAATTTATTAACCAGTTTGGTTTTGAGGTCAATACAATGAAGACTAGTAGCTGAAGCAGCACTCAATAGGATTTTGTTATATAGATTAATTGGGGGAAACTCTTTCCCTCCTACCCTCTTGCAGATCATCCCATTTGATTGATCGCTACATGAAGATTCATGTAACAGTGAGCTTCCCGAATGAGTCACATGCAGCATATCTAAATTCCCGACCATACAAGTTGTTCTCTCTGCAATTTGGTGCCAAGGCAGGTCAATGAACTCATAATTGGCTCTAATTAACACTCCCACTAGCTGTGAAGTTCTTTGCATACTGCTGAGTGGCACTCACAGAGGTGCAAAATTCTTCCCTGTCTTTGAAAGCATCAAAGAAATGAAAATTAAATCATTTCCAATTTAATCAGCCAGCAGTCAGGATAATGGAAATAAGGAAGAAACCCACCCACATCCAAGGCACACTACAAGCAGTGATCAGTAACACTGAATTCCATTGTAATGGCATCCAGTACACATACTGGAAAATATTTAACCATTATTTATAACTAGGCTAATGTCTCTAATCCTTACAGTGTTGGAATTTTGTAGTTTGACAATTGCATATGCACTCAGGAAGATATTATCTAATTCACTCTCCCAAGCATATTTTACTTTGCACTTACTTTATTTAAGTGCCTGTCCTCAAAGTAGCCCAAAGCACTATACAAACATTCACTAAAGCTCATACTACCCCTGGGAGTTAGGCTAAAGCCAGGTATAAGCTACGCATATCTATGTCAGTCAAGGATGTGAAGGGGCACAATCTCTGACAGGCATAGCTGTACTGGCTGAAGTCCCTAGTATAAATGCAGCTATACTGGCAAACCTGCACTTCTACCACCACAGCTAGTTTTGTTTGTTGAGGGGAGGGGGTTGTTATACTGAGTCAAAGTACAGCTTTGCTAGTATAGATGTGTCCACACTCCTGTGTTTTGCTAGCATAATACACTGATATTCCTATTGTGGTAAACACACTCCTAGTGTAGACATGGCCTAAGTATTTTATACCCATTTTTACAGATGGGTAATTAGAGGTACAGAAAAAGTCAACGGAATTGCAACAGGTCACACAATGAGTCAGCACTAGAACAGAGAAAAGAACCCAGGAAACTGGATTTCCAGGTTCCTGTTGTAACCTCTTGATACATGCTCTATGTTATATTACTCTATTAGAAGTCTTTCAACCACAGTTGCCAACTTTCACGCAGTAAATAAGCACCCCAACTTTCACAATAAGCCAAAAATCAAGCTAATCCCATTTCAAAACAAGGCCAAAACAAGCCAATCCCTAATAACCCCAACACTCTATGTGACTAGATCCCCCTGGCGTACAGTCTGGGACTGTGGTGGGCCCATTGTGCACCCCTGACTCTCTCCCCGCCCCCCCTGGCCCCTACTTGCTGGAAGCCAATAAAAAAAAAAGAAGCAACAAGCTACAAGCCACAAGCCAAACAAGCTACAAGCCAAAAATTAGCCAACAAGCAACTCACAAGCCAACTAAACCAAAAACAAGCCCAATTTCTGCACTTTCCCCCCTGGGTTTGGCATCTCTGCTTTCAACATGAATAAAATACAGGCCTTTCAAAAAGCCTTTGATAACGTCTCTCAAGGCAACTGAAGAAGCCGAGTAGTTATGGTGAGAGGAAGAGTACTGTCACGGATCAGATAAGAGTAAGAAAACAAATACTAACAACAAATGTTGAATTTTCATCATGGTAAAAGTTCAACAGTGAAGTGCCACAGGTATCTGTAATAGGCCTGTAGGAGTTTATTATATTTTTTAGTGATCTATACATGGGAATAAACAGTGAGGTAGCAAGCTTTGTAGGACACAAAATTTAGGTTAGTCAAGCCTGAACAAGATTGTGAAGGATTTCAGAGGGACCTAACAAAGCTAGGTGCATGGAAAACATAACTGCACATGAAATTTATTCTTCATAAATGCAAAATAGCATATAATGAAGGTAAAACACTGAACTGCTGATACACCTGATTGGGTTTTAAATTAACCATCTTCTCAGGAAAAAGACCTTGGCATCATTGTTGACAGCTCTATGAAGACCTCAATGTACAGCACACTTCAGAATCTTTGTTAGAATAGAAAAGGAATGGGATTGATCATGTATATTTTCATTATATATATCAGCGCTACCCCTTGTCCTGGAACATTGTGTTCAATTCTCACCACCCTATCTCAGAAAGATATAGCAGAAATAAGGGTTCAGAGTTCAGTAATGAGAATGAGGAGAAACAGGGAGAAAAAACTCCACCTGAAGAAAAACCTGAGACAAATAAGAGGAGAAGATAAAGGTGTGTAAAATGACAATTGTTGTAAATAAAGTAGGTCATCCTCTCTTATAATATAAGAACCAAGGGCTAGCCAATGAAATCCGAAAGGCAGCAAATTTAAAACCAGTACCCTTTTCCGCATACTGCACAATTAGTCTGTGGAACTCATTACCACAAGGTATCATAGATAACAAGAATTTGACAGGATTCAAAAATGGATTCGACATTTGTGTGACTAGTGAGCACATTAATGGTAAGAATGGGAGGAATAATAAAAAGGCCTCCAGAACAAAGAGGAAGGGATGTAAATCTTAAAGGCCACAAGTGAAACACTAACTGGAGGAGTTAGGAAGAAACTTGCCTATGGGCTGATTTTCCCTTAACTGCCTATTGCAGCATTTCTTGCAACTTTCTCTGAAGCATCTAATACTGGTGGGTCACTGGCCTGATCTGGTATGACATTTCCTGTGTTCCTATTTGTATTGCCATAAGCTTGGTATGATTGTACTATTTATGATTCTGAGCAGAGCAACAAGCAAGAGATGCAGGGACTTCTCAGTTACATTTTATAGTAATAAACATTTTCAAAGCACAGCATACTATTTGCAGTTTGTTGATGACAAGTACAGTTTTGTTTGCTGTTTGTCATTCTTTTAGTCCCTCTCCTCCCCCTACCCAGCGGTGGCCCCAGGCACCAGCGCTCCAAGCGCATGCCTGGGGTGGCAAGCTGCGGGGGCCGGCCTGCCGGTCCCTGTGAGGGTGGCAGTCAGGCCGCCTTTGGTGGCTTGCCTGCGAGAGGTCCGCTGGTCCCGTGGATTCATCGGCAATTTGGCGGCGGGTACGCCGAAGCCGCGGGACCACAGGCGCGCCACCAAAAGCCGCCTGCCTGCCATGCTTGGGGCGGCAAAAAAGCTAGAGCCACCCCTGTCCTACCACCTCTTTTGAAACAACCAGATAAAGAAATATTGCTTTCTTTCGCCTCAAATATGGAAGGTTTTTTTGTTTTGTTTTAAAATTTACCACTAACTTGGGATGATCTTTGCCACTTATGACTAATGCAAGTTGTACTGGTAAGACCTTTATATCGTAGCATTATATCTCACAAATGTATAGCTGTAGAGGCTGGTTTTCAGATGTTCTGGGTACGCAGTTCCCCCAGTTTCAGTGGGAGATGTCTGTGCTCCTTACTTCTCAAAAGTCAGGTCCCTACTGTGCCCATATATTGTTATTGCAATGTTCCATAGCAGAGCAAGATACAGCTGTGGCAACGGTTCAGACTCACGAAGACAAAAACCAACCAAAACAAAAACAAAAACAAAAACCCACAGTCCCAGGAATAAGACAGCATTTGCTATGTCCTCCTGAAAAATACAAGATCCCTATCTCCTGGTACTCACTGCCATCTTCAAACAACTGCAAACAGTTCTGCCGTATTCCCAGCTCCTGGAAGAAGTCTCTCACGGTGCTAGCCTACAAAAATGGGCAAGTGAGATAATCCCAGTAACTGAAGACCCATCTCTCTCTGCTCTACCACCTACAAACTATATACCTGCTGCGTTGTGGTTAGGATTACAGAGGATCATTCCTAAAGTGCAATTTTTCCTGAGTAAGGACTGAATAAGGACTTCAGGGTTTGGTCCACTGGAAGTAAATAACCTGAAAACAAGGGGTGTGGAAACAAAGGCTGACGGAAGTAAATATGTGGACTCTAGGAGACCCTTGCAACCAGTAGCAGAGCTGCTCAATGGGGGTGAGGGTGGAGATTTTCTCTCTACCCCTTTGTATTTCTCTCTCTGATCTTCTGGCAGGTACTCTGAATGAATTTTGCAAGGAGAGAAGAGCATCCAAAAATGTACATTTCCTTTTTTATTTCCAGTTACTATTACACCTGCTTGTTTCTGGACTTCTTTGAACAGGAAATTATACACTTTCCAATCTGTACAGGCCCACAGCTGTGCTTGTGAAGAACCTTTGATAGAGGATTTGTTAAAGGAAGGTATATATTCCACTCAAGAGCTCTGAAATGTTTTGCGTGAAAGGCACTTTACTAAGTGTTTTGCCTTGACTTTCTGTACCTTCCAAGCCTTTTTTTTTTTAATGTTCTGCATCACCGGCTGAACGTCATGAGGATCCCAAGCAAGCCTCCATTCTTGAAATGTTCATTATTTATTTATCTGTCAGGTATGCAGTGGTTTAGTTTCCTCAGGATCTGAGTGAGCCCAACATTAATGGCTCAATTGTTATATAAGTGTATAGTTCCCTGGTTCATACATTTGGTATTGAAACTAAGTTGAAAATTGTTATTTCCACATACAGTAGATCATCCATGATATTAACATACAGGTCTGTCGCATCTTAGGCACATTTAACATGTGCGATTTCAGCTTTATGCAGTCGGCAAAAACAAGAAAAAAAACAAAAAAAAGAGAAAAATAACAATTTAAATACTGTTTCTGTAGTGCGGGCGATTCTGCCCGCCATTACATTCAATGTAATTTTGACTATACGCGGTTTTCGCTTTACGCACTGACCGCGGAACGTAACCCCAGCGTAAGATGAGACAGATCTGTATATAGAAACAAATACAGTAATTACATGTATATGTATGTATCAAACATACATATCAAGTGGACTCATTTACTGGACATAATGGTCTGATTCTGTACTGCCGTTTACCTCAAATAGTCATCTGTACCTGTGCAAAATGCTTGTAAAACGCTACTGTTTTTATCTGGCAATCAGGGCCGGTGCAAGGATATTTTGCGCCCTAGGCGAAACTTCCAACTTGCGCCCCTCACCCCCACCTCTTCCCCTCCCCCCGGAGCATCGCTTATTGTACACTTTCAAAAATGAATACTGCATAATGTGGCATTGTTCATTAGAATTAATACACATTTGGCTTGAACATTTATTAATTTCATTATTTAGTCTACATATTTAATACAAATAAATGAATAACCTGACAGGGTGCGGGGCTGGCTGGCTTCGGGCACGGGGGTGCAGGAGGGGCTGGCTGGAGACAGGGGTGTGTGGGGCTGGCTGGCTGCGGGCAGGGCAGGGGGTGTGGGGCTGGCTGGAGACAGGGGTGTGTGGGGCTAGCTGCGGACAGGGCAGGGGGTGCAGCAGGGGCTGACTGGAGACG